>NIJG01000091.1:299319-361422 GCA_002201625.1 Euglossa dilemma | reverse complement strand
ACGTTATAGTCGCGTATTACAATAATTAAAATAATTCCCTGAAATTAATATCTCACGAACGAACAGAAAAAACATTAACCATATTTCTTTCAGGATATTGTACTAATAACTCCAATTAATAATTATACATGCAATTATATCAAACTGGGGAAGTAATATATTAAATGATATCGTTAACTCCGCGTATTCATAAAACATACCGCTCCCATAAAATGGCGAAAGTTCAATACGTAATTTATCCCAGCAGCTGCGAATGTATTAAATTCGAAGTCTGCAGCGTTCGCTGATAAATCGCTCGGCCCCATATTTTGCGTCACCTTGTACAGATGGCGTCACGTGTCTAGCGCCTAGGGACCAGACAACACGTCGTGACCTTAGCATCGGCGATCCGCTTCACCGTGACATTCGTTGACGTACAGAGCTCTGATATCGCGTTACCACGGAGGTCTGATCGTCAGAATTCAGGGAGCATTCGCATCGTCGGGGAATAACAAGCGAAGTGCCGCTAATCGCGGTAATTGAAGGCAATGTGCGGACGCTCGCATCCAGGATCGAAGTCGTCGGACGATAATTGTCGAATATCAATCGAGCCTGGCACTCGGTCCGACGCTCGAAGCGCCCTCCACGCCGGATGCTCTAATATTTACACTGCTCGCGAGGAGGGCTTCCGGACCGTGCTCACAAGCTGATCTCGATCGATTTCTTTTCGCTCAACATCGAGCGGCTTGAGTACGACCGTTCGTACGACAACACTGCTCATTTTTATTTGAAACTTCTATGAATATTTAATGCCGCCAGTTTAACCCCGCCTTGCAGTTTGGTACGAGTGCAAGACACCTTTCTGTGCAGTTTTATTTATGGAACCGTATATTTCAAACACGTGAAATAAGCAATACACAGAGGACAATGTTATGCAACTATAATTTGAACCTGAAATATTCTTATTACTTTTAACGACAAGAGAAAGTGCATGTTGAATATTTTTTTAATATATAATTATTGAGTCACTATCTAGATAAATTTAATATCTTTTATCTGAAATATTACGAACGTAAGACACAGAAGATCTATTTCTTAAATCTCTGCTAGTCGAAAATATTCATTGATTAAATAGTGACAAAATATCAATGCAAAAAATGTATTGTGCAATAGTATGTTATCAATTGTATAAGTTACATATATGACTGAGTTTTAAATAAAATAAAATACAGGCAACTGTAACGAAGGATATCGTAATGAATTTTTTATCACGATGAGTAATTCTACGCCTATAAAAGAGGCTTATTTTTCAAATGTTACTGAATCATACTTAATGTAGAAAGTTATGATTTTTTCATTGCGCTTGCTTTAAGATCACGTGCTTATAATGCCGGCCATGTAGGGCAAATTACCAACACGATGTAATAGCGTGACTTTTATAATGTAATATAACAAGATGGTGTAACATTCCAAGAATATTCTACAATATTTCTTTAATACAATGCTATTGTACAGTATTCCACGAATAAAACGAATTTTTCCCCAGCACATACTTTTTAATGGAATTTTGTAATATATTCATGGAATACTTAAAAAGTACCAGTACAGGTGACTTCATTGTTCCAACGTTACCGATTACTAAATACTAACAACGAAATTCTACATAAATCCGAGAAATGCAAAAAATGTAAAAAAATATGTTTCACGTCTCGCTACGTTTGAAAGCCATGTTGAAACGGTTTTTTTTTTTTTTAATTCAGCAATAGGCGCACAAAGAGATTTCTTTAAATATATACTGACTCCCAAATCAGCCATGACTCTATAGGATTAGCAAAACTAATATTATAATAAAAAATGAGACATATTTCTCGAAAAAAGGACATGAAAAAGAAACTCGATTTTTTCACTAAAATAATTTTCTACATAAAATATAAAGTTGAAACAAATATCAGGTGCATAGATTATTAATATAAATCTCGAATCAATCTAAAAAATAGGAGACGTTCCTCACAAAAAAGAAATTTCGAAAACGATTGCATTGAAAACAAGCCAAGGTCCGTGACAGGGTTAGCTGCAGCTCTAATACTTCTTGTTTCTTTTCAGAGCAACATACGTGAAACAACGAGCCAGCAACTATAATAACCTAGCAACTCTAAACCCAGAAACCCTCGTTAGACGGTGCTGCACGATCCAGGGTAAATTTCTCACATAAGGGAGAAGTATTCGAGTTAAACGTGTAGGGGCGAATGAACTTCTCGAATATGGGCTATGAATGAATTTCTCGCCAAGTACGCATAACAAGTATTTCCTGCAGCGTTCAAGATGTAGAACGACTACTTACGAATCCCAAAACGAATGCATACAGAATTCCACTCTGAAATGGACGATGCGACTATATACAGAATATATTATAATTCTGAGTGTGTGATTAAAGAGATAAGTATTTGCCTTTAATGGCCAAAGAAAAGTGTATTAGTACTCGAATTAAAATTAACCGAAAAAGAAAGACGACAGCGGGGAAATAGAAAAATAAAAAAATTGGAAATGTAAAGTAACTTTAGGAATGAATATATTCAATTGAAATTCATCTAAAATGAGTATTGGGAATAAGTCACTATAAACAGCATATTTCATTTAATTTGAGTATTCTGAATATTTAATTTGATTTTCATGAATAGAGAAAATATCAGCGAAAAGTTTTTATACAGAGTAAAGAATAACACTATAGATTGGGTCATATCTAGTAAATTGCTCAAATGGAATTGATCCACGAAGTCCAACAATATCTTGAAATAAGATACATTTCATATCGACCGATTGCGGATGTTTCTCGTCAATTTCTGCATATAACTGCATGAATGCAGCATTTCTGGGAACAGCATTTCCCCTTATTCAGCATTCCATTTTTTGGCAGAATAATTCCTCATCTCGCCAAATACACAAGAGCTAACGTTGTTCAGCAACATAGTTATTCGGATCAATAAAACGCGTTTATTTTTTATTTTTTAATTTAAATAACGACGATTAATATGGCCCTCGTTCGCATCAAAATTTTTATCATCTGAGAGACAATAATGTTTACGACATAAACAAACGATGTGTCCCAGACATTTCTCTACGTCAAGAATACTAAAGAGATACTAAAATCTCGTTATATTACCATACTTATATTATAGGTACGATAATTCTGGCGTTAAACTAACCCGCAAATGGAATTCTCATCCTCGGTCGACCTAAAAAATTTACCATAATCAAGTCAAGACCGATTACGTTACTCCATTACGGTGACATAAAAAATTCTAATTCGCGCGTTTCACTTATTCATTCAGCTCTGCCTCTCTATCTCGCCGCCAGCCTCAACTTCCTCGTTTTTGCGAATCTAAACGTCCCTGGGAAAGGAAAAATTTCACCCGGTTGAGTGCGGTTCGGAGTCGGACGCGCGATCGTTTAACACGAATTTTATAATTCACGGGATACGATTAATAATTAACGCTCCATCCTATGGCGGGAGGACGCGTCAGCGTCGCGACGGCTCGCGCCTGGGGGCAAAAAGCGAACGTGGAAAAGGGAAGGATGGGACACGTGGAGCGTGGTGAGGCTAGGTGAAGGATGATCAATATTTTCACGTGCTGTTGCTCTCAGGTGATCGAGCTTATCCGCGATGACGTTTGTCGATGGAAGCGAAGCTACCTGATGTTCTACCCTTTCAGGTGTCGTGGCAAGTTCTACTATTGTTCATTGTGTCTGTGGTCTGTGAGAGGATTAGCGTGTAGAGACTGATAAACTCGACGCTTAGAGAATGGAACTTCTACGATATTTCAAATATTTCGAATCCAACTTCTGAAAAGGGAACAGAAGTGTAGATATAGTAACCTCATGACGATTAGAACCACATTTTAAAAATTTTCACCACATTTTCACAAAGAAAAAATCATTGGGATATTAATATCAATATAAACGTAATAAATATTCGTTTCTGTAAAGACACAAATGAACGTTCGTCGTCCTGTTTTCGTAATTAAAAAATGATTTGACATAAATTGAATGGACACGGGAAGAGTTTAAAATACCATAAAAATTCAGTTAGACTCATCTAACTCAGAAATGAAATGTCTTTGAAAGAGTTTAATATAAAACAAGTTAACAAAAAATGAAACTAAACGTGCGACGCAGTCTTTGCGCGAGAGTCATAAAGTATACACTGCTTAAAGAAAATAGGACATTCCGTTTACGGACGGTTCATGAAAATGAGTCGGATGACAGGGATGAATGTGACTCTGCTCGTTTAATATACCAGAGCGCCCTCTATTTCTGCCGAATATTTAATTTACGTATCGCGCTCAAGCTCTTTAAATACCGACCGTTTTATCAATCCATTAATCAACTAAACCGACCAAACATCTAATTATCTTCCCTAATTGACCGTCTACCTCCCCTCTGTTTATTAAGCAACGTTTCAAAAGGCAACGTGATGCAATGAAATTCATACATGCTCTCGCATAGAGAATTTCGATTGGACAATACTCGTATTTATGTCAACAAACAATCGCAATCAATGTTCCGAGGAACACGGACACAAGCACACGGTTCCTTGTAAATACATCAGCTTGAAAGCTTACACGATGCACTTACCACCCTCACAGGAGCTCGCGAAGGATCTAGGAGCATAACTTTGGTTTCACCAACTTACCTGCAACATGTTAAAAGAGATACATTAAAAATTTGCTTATTTTCTAAAAGTACTATTATTGTCGAAAGTAGCGAATAAAATGGTTATTTTGAATTTGAGAATTTCGAAATTTCCTGCAGTTGATTGTGTTTGTAAAAATTTGGCTTACGTCAGCCTTTGTTTCTATAATTTTATATAAAAGGTACTATTTGAAATACCCAATCTAATAATATAAAAACAAGAAAAACAATGATAAAGTACAATAAAGTCACCTAAGATCTCCAATTCAAAATATTCAGACACCGGGGAGTTTATAGGATTCCGTATAAAAATCTATTCGGTAAATCTCATTGTAGAAAATGGAATTTACTGTATCAATCGTTTTATTCGACACCGCCATACCTCTCTATCTACCCCTTCTCTGGAATTAGATTTTCTAGGAGCTCCTAACATTCGCCAGGACAACGGAAATAGAAAATACCTTCCATTTTGGAAAGAAGAACGTGCCGTGTAAAAGGTTATTTATCTTTTCCCGCTGTTAACCGCTAAAATTGAAGAACATTTTCCAGCGGCAGTCACGTAATACAATAAGGACCGAGGGATGGGTGACTGTAGGACCAAAGAAAAAGTGAGAGAGAGAAAGAGAGAGAGAGTGGGAGTACGGAAAAAGTGTCGGTTCCTATGCTTCATGGGTTTCCTCGTAACGACTAGTACTCGACTTGAAAGTCGGAACTCGGCCGAGGAGTTCGGTTGTCAGGTATTGTTTGGTCGCAGTGGAATTATTTCGTGGAATTATTTTTCACCTGGCGCTGTATTTCTGGGCTAAAGCGGTGTCGCCCCTAGCGGCGAGAACAGTAATGAAACGGCGGTGATTTACGAACAAGTTCCGGTTCTTTAAGACGCCGCCCTTTCGAATTAAGTGTCAAAGCCCTGGTCTCCATTCTCCAATTATCTGTGCCATTTATATTTTCGCGTTTCGTTTCAACGAGAAACGATGGTGTGCAGTTCTTTCCTGCGACTGCTGGATATTCTGTATTGTTTCCTATCTGCGTTTGCCTTTTTTGCAGATGGGAATTAAAAGGTAATTTATGGTATGCTGAATCGTGGAAAGTAAGGTATTTACTGATCGAGTTACTAGGTGGTTATGGTAATTCATGAATAAATATGAGCCTATTATAAAAAGAAAATGTGGAAGTTGTGTGTGTGTACGTGTAAGGAAAAAGAAATATATGATGGTAATTGTCAGAGTGAAGTAAAACACTTGGAAACATAGGCTTTAGCAAATAAATTATAAAGCCGTTGCGACATTTCAGTGCAACAATAGAAGATTTTATTATTTAATATTCACATGTTTTTGGGTGTGTAAACAGTAAAAGCGGAAGATGAAAATTCAATACGTAGAAATATGAACATCAACCAATTTTATTAGAATTGATCATATAGCCAAATGTATAAAACGATAATGCAATTTACTTCAATCGACCAATTATACCCTTGTGCTTCTTTTTTTTTATCAAGAGTACAATGAACTAATGACACATTTCAATAAAAAAATTTCAGAACTTTCCATGTGGGAGTATCGACCGAAGGACTTTGCGAAGCTTCGTCAGAAACGATAATTAAAAAATTAATAGAGGGTATACCACGACTATAGACAGGTGCATCAATGTTACAGATAGCCAACTCAACGGGGATATACACACACAGAAGATATACATACGTGCATGTTAAAAATTCACGAACAATAAGACTTCAGATGCACACATTAATCGCAGGTCTTGTATAAGCCAATTCGTTTCGATTTCATATATGAAACAACGCAATACAACAATACAACAAAATTGGATAACTTTTCTAATCCTGATCTGTCGATTCTTACATAAGGACAACTTAGAACTTACCGATGGTCGGTATGTCATTTGGAAACATATGTATTGTACATTAGCGCGAAGAAAAAGAGAGAGATAGTGATTCGCGATTGGAATAACGAAGAAAAAAGATATATCGGCCAAGCAGTGACCCGATTTCTGCGTTTCAGAGGACTTAAGTGTATGTAGATGGCAAAGCAGTGAACAATGCTGTGGGAGAATCGATATCAGTGAAAAATGATGACCACGGAGAGGCAAGGTTTTCATCGAATAACGTAATTTAACGTTTTAATTTTACCTCGGTCGAATTAAGATAATCTCGACGATTATTTCTCGCTGTAATCGCGGGTCGCACGGTATAACGAATTGTACGGGGCTATTTACGAGATCCTGCAACGTGATGGAATGACTTTTAAGAACGCTCGTTTATTCGCTTCTCTGCAGGATTTCCTTAACTCGTGAGACTTCCGCGCAAAATACGGCTTCGTGTATTTCTGTAGATTTGTGGCAGTGTGAAGTGAAGTGAACGTCGTTACAGAAGACCATGATGCATCACAGCGGTTAGAAAGACACGTTGTAATGGGACGTATGAAAATGGAGATTAATAACATCTGTTTTAGGATATCCGGCTTGTTAATGTTATCGATGATAAGCATCGCATATATTTCTTGGAATACATACAAACGTTATTAATTTTCTGATAAGTGATGAATTTATGATAAATATAGAAATTGACATGGATCCTTTTACACATGATATATAGAATAGATTATCTTCATTTAAAGTAACAGCTGTCATTTTCCTTTTTTCGTTACATGAAAATGGTTGCAAGTGTTTATATTACGTTATAACCAAACGACTATGCTGAAACATTTGCATTGAACGCGATACAGATGCAAACACGTAACTACCCAATTGAGAATTATTATTCGTCGTTAATTAACTTGTTAAGTATGTACGTCAGGGAGAAGACTCGAGGTGCTCCTTTCATAACGACATTTTCGTCCGGGTATTTCCCTTAACTGCGTCTGAAAATGCGCCTTGTCCGACCTTCTCCTGTTCTTCTCCAACCCCAGCATACTCGCAGGCTGCTTAAGTGCACGCTCCACCCGTGGAAATTTCATAGACGCTAACAATTTGGAAGCTATTACGAAGTCTATGGGACTATTACGTATGATGCTTCGAAGACAAGCTATGGCTTCTCACGTGAGCAGGTTCTGCAATGGCGAAATCGAAATTCGAGAATCGTCTCTGCGTCCACCGGGCTAATCTAATCTGATTGGAGTGTGTACGCATGTGCTGGTTGAGTTGCTAGAGGTTACCGATGATTCATCTATGACGAAGAGTGTCTTTTAGCACAATGTAGAGATGTTAGGATTCATATTAGTTGAGTACAGATTGTTTAGATTAGAGTCTTCTGGAATATTAGAGGTGTGAAAAAAGAGTGGTCTGAGTGCTTGGGATTATCTCGTGAACGAGGGATTCACGAGCACTCAAGGTTTGGGTGGACGAGTTTGAATGTCTTCTTGGAATGACTGCATAGAGTGAAAAAAAAGAAAGTAGAGGGATGGGGGAAACAGAGAATGGCATGCAAGAATTTGTGGATGGGAAAATGGGTCTGTGAGACAGCAGACAAAGAGATAGAGCGAGAGTGAGAGTTAGAATAACGTGAAGTAGGAGAGAAATGGTTTCCGTCATTTCTAACAAAACTTAAATTACTCCAAGAAAATATTTGTAACTTATTTTCAATTTCAAAGCTATTTTAAAACACCTAATTATAGGAAATAAAGATGAATCTAAATTTTTGATATTTTCAAAATCACAAATTAATTATCTTTGACTTTGACAATGCGTCGAATTTTCTAAGATAAAATTCTAATTTGACTTCCACTGTAATTTTCAATTTCCATATTCACATTGCAATTTCAAACTTTTAGTCAGTACGTATCTAATATAAAATAAGTGATTGAAATAAAAAAAAAACAACGAAACGAAGGAATAAATAGTTGAAATGTAATAACGTATGAGCCAGAAACGAATAAGATTTTATTCGTTGCTTCTCATTCAAATAAACATTTAGTAGGATAATAGACCCATACCAACCGATCCATGTATACACGAGCTACCCAACGACACACGGTAAAGAGACCTAAAAACCAGACTGGTAACTGCACAACGAATCAGCGGTTGAAATCGAATCGCGATTACATCGGTGTAATAAACGCGAGGTCGCATTATGATTCGGAGCGTGCAATCCTTCCGCATCGATTTTACATTTTCCAGTGATTAGCCGACAAAAATGGCGACCACGTGCTAGGCGAAACGCGGTTCGTCCACCCATGCGCCCTTAGACGGAATTAAATCGTCCTGGCAGGATGGAAAGTTCTCGACTTAATTAATTTGTCCCTCTACAATGCTGACTGCGAGTAGCAGTTTAATTATCCTGCGAGTGCGCGTGCAAAAGTGTTTCGTAAGGCGCGATGAATCCACGAGCTGGGAGATGGAGCTGATGCGACTCGAGTCTCCTATTCTCGAAATAGTATCATCCATGGGGAGTGCATGTACGTGGTATTCGTACAAACGTGATACCACGAAAAGAATTTCTAAATATTTCACGCTAACAAGCTCCACGTTTATTTAATCCTCTGCTGGATTGCTGCTGGATTCTAGAGATATTTTTACGTCCTCGAGATGGTTCACTGGATGATCTGCATAGGAGGTGGAACAGAAGGATGAGTGGAAGGTTGATTTATTAATCGACTTCGAGCAAATTTGGCTAGTGTAAAATTAACTATGAATAGATTTACAAATATTCCTTAATCTTGACTTTTGCTTCTTTAATTGTAATTCATTTCTATCGTTACTTTTTATCGTATTTTAGGAAGATACTTCAATAAGAAGATAATAACATTTTCACCCGTAACAAAACAGTCAAGTTTCCAAATTGACACGCGAACAGCAAACGTCACGTTCATCGTTCGGCACCTGGTTTCTATGTTTCTTAAACTTCACGATGAAATTGACTTTCTGCGTTACACTACGAAAAGTTCATTCATTAGCGCTGAATTATACGCGTGAAGTTAGTTCGCGGAACAAGATACCCGCCGAGGATTCGACTACTGCCTCCTGAATTCTTGTTTTGGCATTCGTGATATTTGGATCGTTCGCGATATCCAAGAATAGGAAACTGCTAAATTCCATACCTGATAAAAATACGTGGGCATCTGAATACTTGGATTACAACTAAAATTGAATCTGTGCCACTAATAGTTAGGTATTATTAATAATTTAATAGTTATAATAAATATCAATGGATTGTAACTAGTATCGATCGAGTATCAATAATTAAATTTTTAAGTATTTAAGAATGAAATACAAAACTTCGGTGATCTAAGTAATTCAAGGAGGATGGACTTAAGAAGCCTAAGCAAAAGGTATCCTTGAATCCCGATTCACTCGTCTTGAAATATTCACGAAGAATCGTAGATGTAAAGGTATAGAATTGCGAATGTAACACTTTTTTAGGGTATTCTGAATTTTGCACATGCCTCTGTGACCTGGCTGCGCTGCTTCCGCCATTTTGAGAAACGAATCCGTGAGCTGACAGATGTCGTCCTAAGACTGACGTTTTGAAAAATTCTTCTATCATTTTAATGTTCCCCGAAATATTGGTTGAATACAAAAACTCGTCGAGACTGAATTTTCTGAGATTCTAAATTATAAATCAATTTATCACAATCGCTAAGTGACGGACTTTAGCCCTCATTAATAAATATTTGCTGTTCTCACGATAATATATATTTCTTTTAACGCAATGGAACTAGTTAGACCAGTCAATTTATCATGCGAATTCGATTGATCACTTTTTAATAGCCACGTAAAAGACGTGCTAAAACTCTATAACAGCTAAATATAGAAAGTTTGCAAAACGTCATGCAACAGGAATTTGTTATCAACAATGTTAAATGGAAACAAAATAGCTTGTCAACTATTATATCGTCAACTATAAACGAGGAACGACATTATAGTGAGAGGAACAAAGATTGCACTTGAGCTGGAAAGCTAATACTTATTCACTTTATCCCAGGACCTTCATCCCAGAGATCACCATCTATTTAGGAGTCCAAACAATTTCCCTAATCCCGCGACAGACTGGGTCTTGTAAATCAGGGATTTAAAAAGCTAGCATTCCACGGTAAAGGTATACATAGACCAATGAATTGCACTTTAATTAACAGCAAGCTTGAACATTAAACTCGTTATTCCAATCGTGTAATAAGTAATCCAGGCAAATCCTTGAGACTTAACTAAGGGCAAAGTTAGATGAATGGCATAGTAGGTTCAATGGGTATGTATTTTTTAACCAGGCATTCGTTTATATAAATTATTTCTTCGCTGAAATAAATATAATATCTACCAGGTGAATATAATTTCAGCAAAAACTTTGTTTACATTATACCAGTATTGTATTAATACAAATATATAATATTGTATCGTTCCTATACAGTACCATAGTCGACATTATATATAAATATGTCGATGCTACACACATACAGCTATATCAATATTATACGCCATTAAATCAATACCACACGCTATTAAATCATTACTATGCTATACACTAGCATATCGATATGAAACCATGTACTATATCAGTACTATATTACAGTTTTACAACAATACAACAGTGCTACCACAATCCCCACAGTCCAAGTGTCCTACAGTAATAAAATCAACGCAAAATGACCATCCTACCTAGGTAACCTATTAACTATTAACCCTATAACCCATGCTCCACGTGTAACTCGATGTACCGCAACAAGTAATACGACTTGTTACCTCATAATGGCGCGAGTCAAGAGACTCCTGTGGCGTGGAGTCATGGTCAAATGATTTTCGAGTGTCGATCGTTCGAAATGTTCCACCTCGTTGAGCCAAGACGAGTTTACTAACAATGACGATCGTGTCGCGTGACCGAATTCCGACGAATTATACCGAATAGCATTCGGGAACCGAACCATCTAAGTCCCAACGTTGGTGCGCATGCGCACGACGCCGTCTAGCGTCCGCTAGCAATCTCGCTGCGTAGTAAAGAGGGAAAGAGCGAGTGGCACGGAGGTTGGAAGCGAAAAGTATCAAACATCCTCCGCGTGATCCCATTTCCGTCCCTAGTCGAACAGACTAGGCATCCCGGCCGACGCTCTCATTAAAAAGTACGTGTTTGAGTTGCTCTCGTCAGACGAGCCAACCTAATCTCTCGCGAGCACGACAAACGCGAACGCCTCGAAGCCGGTTTTTTTCCAAACCCTGAAAGTACGTCGGCTGTGCATGACTTTCTGAAATGAAGACAGGCCGCCCAGACGTTATCGCGTTATCGCGGCGCACGCGTGGCAGCTGTCGCCCGTATCTTTTTTGCGGTTGGCGGTATTTTGACGTGACCATGAAGGGGAAAGTTTCGAGACGGTTTGAGCGTGTTCGGGCGTGTTTGAGATAGGTGGTCGCGGAGGTATCGCCGTTTCAGTTAAGGTCTCGAGTTCGCCGGGCAGCAACGGGGTGGTTTACTCAACTCTCGGTCGATGTGTGGTTATGGGCTTATCGAAAGCTTTGGGATTTTCGTGCAATAACGGAAATGTGTGTTTTTCCGAGTATACTTCTATTAACGCTAAACATACCACGGCTTAAATGATTATAATTTTTAAACTCTGAATTTATAACCCCTCGTTCAATGTTATCGCTTCATACACTCGACTACATGATTTTTCGTTTAATACACGTACGATAGATTTTTCAATATTTCCTCTTAGTCCGTATTTCCTTTCTTTATTTTTAAGATTTTTTTGGGCGGTAGAGTGGAGTTCGGTGAATAAAATTATGTATGTATAATTACAACGATGGATATTTGAGTCACGTTCAAGAAATAATTATTTATCGTAGTATCGATATACTGCTGTACTCCGTATGGCTGATATTGAATTAATGCAAAATACAAAAATTGTTAAATAATTGGTAGAATTTTACACCACGATAAAATTAATATCTAAAGAATAATGTGCAACAATAAAATCATTCGAATTACGAGCAAGATAAAAGATCATACTGCGGATCGATCAAATTGGTAAACTGACACGAAGAATTGATGGCTGTTTCACTGAAATGAAACAAGATCAAAATGAACTCTGTACCAAAATAAATTAAATTTTTCTATGCCATCAATTTCACGTTGACAAGGTGAAGATATTAAAATATTGGAGATTGATGTTAATAACGATTATTTTGATCGTCGAACTATTTTTGAATCGAGAAAGAATGATTCAAGAGTCAATCTGTCGCGAGATTAGATCAAGAGACGAAGGCAGAGAACCGGTAGCAAAATCATCCATCATTTGATTGGTCGTAGTTTGATGTTAATGATGTCATACGTGTTTGACGAAGAATCAGCACGATTCTCTAATTAGAGCAAACTACTTACACTCGATCTGCACGAAATTTATCGCGAAGAGAATTTATCGCGTGCATTATAGGTTTAGAGCCCTCTTGAGGGACAACTACGATCGATGTTTCCACGGGGAGTTCACTACTTTCATTTTTCTCTGCAACTTCGCGTCCAGGATAACGCTGAAGGTATCCTTTAGGCGGCATTAAATCACTCGTGAACGACGGATCTCTATAGTTAAGCGACCACTCGATAGACTTTAACTTGCTCGAGATACTAGGTTTTGCGTCGAACAAGTCAGGAGTGATTAGACTTTGCACTGGGCATTAAGGCTCTTTAAGGATTCATGATCGTTTCCGTTGCTTCGCTTCCTAATCTCCTTATCATAGTTATAGAGGAAACAGGTTATACCATGGGGGATTATTTAAACAAGTATATTACCAATTTTCAAGTCGTTTGTATATAAAATAATACACAATGAAGATACACGCCAAAGATAAGGTAATAATACTTATTAGCCAAACCGATAAAATAAAACTAGAAGACATAAGCATATGCAATCTTTAAGTAATAGTGTAGAGGAGTTAACATCTGCATTTAAAAAACTATAACATTTATTGATCAATCTAGCAAAATAAAATTCAGAGAAGGTTAATGTGAAATAGATACTTCCATAACATCAAGATTATTTATATGCATAGCAAACGGTAATTAAGATTGATGAAAGGAAAATATATCTGTCATCCATACCGAAATCACTCGCGTCGAAAAACATGCGTAAGTCAAACACAGTGACGCTATACCTTGTGAACCGGTGACGCTAAATAATTCGCATTATTCACGGATACAGGCGTACGTCTCGTTTCGTTGTGTAAATAGCGTTTAATTGCTTTGTTCGCGGATCTAACGAGAGACAGAGACTCTGGAGCCGCGAAAGTGTAAACATCCAAATAATGATGCCAGTACAACGGATAAAAGTGGAAGTAAAGATTATTTCAACAATTGTAATACACGCAATTTACTCAGAACTTCGAGCCGGTAGTCAAATTGCGGAAGTTGCGGTCCCACCGGAAGTTCGACTTGCCGCGTCCTTTTTTCCCTAAATGGCGACACTTCTTAATGCGTTTACAATAAAGAATAGCCCCTCATTATACGGGACATTAAGTGTTAACTAGCCTTATCGTAAACTAGATTTAAATGAACTTGATTACACAGCAGCCTCGCGGCAACTTGGCCGGTATAAAACGAATTACGAGAACATCTTCCCAGCGCGCAACGACCGACTTTAATCGCGTCTGGGAAAAATAGTTTAACAATTAGCTCGACCCAGCCAGGGCTGAATTAAAACGCAACCCCAAGATTTCACGAGTTTCTATACCGCGGAGTGAAGCATTCGATATCCCCAGCAGTCGCAATTTTCTGCCATTTTCCGCAACAATTTGGTACACTCCTCCGGTACTTGCACAGCTTTTCCCCTTTTTCCTCTCCTTGGTTTCTCCTTTTTCCTTTTACTCTTTCGAACAAGGGTACCAAAAGCGTTCCTTCAGAAATTAAACGACCAACGCTCGGTGACTGAGACTCGAGATCTTTCCGTTTCGAGACCCTTTGCTTCCATAGAATCTATTGTCACGGCGAGAGTTTTTACGTGGGCTATAATTACTGATACTTCATTTGTATCAGAAGTACAAGGACGATGTTTGATACTGGTTTGATACTTCGTGTTCTGGAAATTTATTTTGCCGTTGTTTCCTGCGTCGGCTTCAGAGTGCTGAATCACGTAACCGTTTTATCATCCCTGGATTAATTTCGGTGCACGCCATCATAATCTGGGGTTTTCTATCTTTTGCTCTGCTTGCGTTTCCAGGATCATCATATTTTTTAATGCTTCACAGAGCATTTAAGCTATCTCGAACAATTTTTCTTTCTACCATGTGGAAACTTTTTTAGTAACCTGATTTTTTATTTAAAATAGTTGCACCGGTATCTAATAGTATTTTGAAATAAATAAATATTTCGTCAGAATTCACCATAGTGCCAGACATAACCGCAAAGCGGGGTGAGAATTACTGAGAAAAACGTGAACCAAAATCAACTTGAAAATCTACTTCAACGTTTCCCGTAACAGGGTTGTTATATTACCATGAAAATACCGCGTTCTCCGAATCCATAAAACCCCTTTTAGTGCGTCCAATTCTACCCGCTATTTAAAGTAGCAAAAGCACTTTAATCAAACTTAATAACCCGCCTCTCACTCGCCGCTAGATCTAAAAGAATTAACCAGCCGCTTTCCCCATTTTAATTAATCAAACTCCCATTCGAAAACGTTCGCAAAATCCCCGCCCTTCGAAACCCAATATCAGAAATGGCTTGTCGTTACACCCTGAACGCTATTCAATTTCGTCCTTCAATTCAGCCCCGTGCTATACAGCGCGTGTCACGGAAACGGGGCTGTTTGCCCACGCCGGTTAGTCTCTATTTTCGATTCGCGGCGAGTAATTCGTGGAGAGGCTGGAAAAAGTACAAAAGGGCAAAGCAAACAACGCGTTTGTTGCTTTTAACCGAAGTCCTGGCACGCCGCGTGCCAGAGAAGTTTCATTCGAACGCTCCGCCACTGCACGGCGCGGCCGCGTGGTGGGGGCAATCGATCTGATTGGTCGATCACGCGCGAGCTAGCGTATCCGTGTTAAGATTCAACTCGTGGCCCTCTGGCGGCCGGCAAACAATCGGTCGATTAGCAAGGGCGTCGGTACGCCTGCGAGATTAATTAGACGGACGTGGTTTCAAGCTCCGGGACAAGGGGAACTTAACCAAGAAGCATCGATATTCGTGTTTCCACGCTTCCATGTCCCACTTTGCGGATTTTTCATTATTTATGGGGTTACCTCTAACTGGAAGTTGGCCGATAAATTATATTTAGTTGGTCCGTGAATTACCGTAGCAGAGGATATTTTTGCTCCAGGAGTTTAAGACGAGATGCGCGGAATAAAACAGACTTTCTTGCTTTCTCCTTTTCCATTGTTTTGATGGTTCCTGGTTCACTCTGGACCTTTTCTTCTTTATTATTTACAATTTTCTTTTTATCTATTATCAGTTCATCGTGTATGGAATTTGACATGATTTAAGTGCATTAACTTTCAAAAAATGCACGTGTATGGGCTGTAAAGTAAATCAAAAAATCACTGAAAGGTGCCAAAAATTTATCTCCTAATGAAGCGTACGGGTTATTAAGCTCGAAATGAAAATCCATGAATCAATCATCGTGAGATCCCGTATAAACGACGGAAAATTGGGCTAGATGTGACACTAGATGTTACAGGCGTAGGCAGGATTACGCTTCGATTTATCGATGTCGCTGAATTAATATCCAGTCGGATAATCCATTAATGGTTGCTGATTATAATCTGACGTGACATTAGCAACTCTGCGAACACGAGAAACGTTTGTCAATAGATACTATCGCTCAGTGTGGAAAGAATGCCCAGTGACGTCAACACGCGATTTACAATGATGATTTCGATGAAAATAAACGTGATCTATGCGAAAAGCCGAGGCAACATCAATTGGTATACCATTTGAATCCGAACGCAGGAGATAATTCTATCAATCAGTCAATATAAATAATACGATATAAAAGATTATAAATTAATCACCTTTCTCAGATTTTACAATTAAAAGCGACGAAACTAATAAATCTATGGCTGTCGTAGTAGGAAAATAATTACTAGACGAATCAGTAACGATCGTAACGTTTTGTCCAACCTCCAGCAACGATCGCTAGCTATAAAATGGATGGAACACCATACCTGAAACTCATTTGCCAATTTGGCTCATTGTTAGTATCACAGAGATCGAAATTTTAATAGGAGTGTGTCCAAATTATAATTAGAGTGGGTAATAATTATATCGACTACCTGATAACCCGTGCATATTCAATTGATACTCCATCACCCCATACAATTATGAATCGAATTTATTAAAAAAGTATTACTTGGATAAAGTATGAAATTTTATCATCTTTTCCCAATTATTTAAAGCTTTAAAAATTGCAAGTGAAAAAGAAAAGGCAGTTATTCCGACTAAATCAGTATTCCTGACGTTGACTCCAATGAGTGTATACAACAATCTAACAACAATATCTAACAGCAGAAACACAACGACCTCGGCGAGTCGGTCCTAATCCCTCGCCAGTCAAGTGTCCGACGCCCACCTAGACCCCAAAAGACTCTCTCCCTGCTTCTCTAAATTTCCATAGTAACGTTTCCCATTTTAATCCCCGCGACTCAATTAATTCAATCCGCGACGAAGTTAATTCATCGTGCGACGTTTAACGTTCACGCTGCATGTTAATATTCATGCCCGGCGATTTTCTACTCGGCGGGCAGAGCAACGTCGAAAGTGGAAGAGGGGCGTGGAATGCCCCTAATTAAAAGTAACGATGTCGAAGTTCTGTTATGGGTCGAACGTGAGCAAAGAAACGATAGAGAAACGCGTCATCCTCCTATTTCCCCGAGATCCCGCGCGTATGCAAATACGCAACACTGGAAATTATACTTATGACAACGTGTGGAAAATCGGCCTGGTTGCCGGCACGTGAAATTTCGACCGGCTTTTCGACGTGCTCGTTACACGAACTCGCGAGCAGAGTTCGGGAGAAAAGGGAGGGAAAAAATGAGATAAGGAAATTGGGTGACGGAGGAAGAGCGAAGTAAGGTTAGGCACTTAGATGAGGCTAAGGAGGTGCAGGTTCAGCGACCATGGAGATGCGTCTTCTCTGTCACGATTAATTCTCGAACACGCCTATCCCGGACGTGGCCTCGTCATTTCTTGGCTAGCTACGAGCATGGAGGAACTGTCAACTCTGGTGAAACACCCCTTGACGAGGGCCTGACACGCGATAAATAAGTAAACGCCATCGAAACGCGGCGGATCAATTAGAGCGGATGAGACTTTGGGGAAATGCATTCGAAATTACTTCGCCTTGCTGAATAATTAGCGCGANGGTCACTGGTGATTGAACTAAACATCAGGAAGTCTTTTGTTTCAACCGGGATGAGAAATGAGGTCAAAGGAAACCAGATACTCTTGAAGCTTGTGTTAGAGATTGCTCTGATCCCGGACATCGGGATGAAGCGTTTTATGAAGATTTATATCCATTGTAAGTAGATGTTAATTAGACAGGCATAATTATTCTTGTACGGCCACATTTGACATACGGGATATTAGCAGTAAGCCTTGAGCTTTACTCTCTATAGGACTGCATTTGGAAATTTGAATCTTCGAAACTACAACTAAAATCAGCCAACTGACATTCGCAAAATTGTGACTGTCGCGCCATCTATTATATAAAAGTTAAGCTTTTAAATCCAGATTATTTTATAGAATTTTGTCACATCATTTTGCTTTATCCCTTGATAGACTTTTTAGTCGTGCTGCCCGTGGCTTTGAACTTGCATTTTACATGCATGTATTCTTATTATGCGATGAAAGTTCCCTTTAATAACATACAGTGTTATTTATAACTGTTCCGAGTTCTGAATTCTTTGTGGACATAATTTATGCAATGCCATAATGCAGCTTTCAGTCTTATATTTCGAGGTAAAA
The DNA here is from genome assembly GCA_002201625.1 of Euglossa dilemma. Classification (NCBI taxonomy): domain Eukaryota; kingdom Metazoa; phylum Arthropoda; class Insecta; order Hymenoptera; family Apidae; genus Euglossa; species Euglossa dilemma. The sequence goes on along the minus strand of NIJG01000091.1, from coordinate 342,872 downwards.
TCCTCTGTAAAAGTCGGATTAAGCAGTATTTCAACGTAGCGGAAAGTTAAAGCTTTTGGAAATTACATTTTAGAACCATTATCCCGAACATAATTTAATAGCAGCTATATCGAAGGCTCGAAGACGAAAATTCGTGTGATACAGAGCGAGATAATAACCACGATTTATATTCGCGTTCCTTCCAAATTTTCCTGTCACTCTCGGCCTTTTCCGCGAAATAAATGCGACTTGAACAAGCTACATAAGCCCGTGTCTGTCACGGACGGATCACGAAAGAAATTTGTCGCGACTTTCTTAAAGTCGCCGCTAGAGGGACGCAGGTAGGAGTGGAATTCTCGAAAGTGCTTACAGATTATTCCCTCTCTGGAAATATATTTTCCGAATATATTATCTATCTACCGCCTAAGTCACATGCCTAACAACGAGTTTGCCGATAAGAGACCGTGTTTGCGAGCGAGATTTCTCGAGAATACAGGAAAGGGGTAAGAAATAGAACCAAATAAAATATACATTACTCTTAAGAGCTTTCAACGTTGGAAAAAATATTCCCCGTAAAATTAAATCCTCTGGCAATGCAATTTGATTAAAATAAAGAAAATTAAAAATACATATTTGGCTGCTTAAGTAATGACAATAATAATCCGTATATACACTCACACACGTTATCCATGTGGCTCTACCGCCGTGAATGTCCAACGCGAAAAACACCCTCATTGGTCGTGAAATGAGCGAGCCGAAAAGCATATGTTATCCGACATCAGCGAATAGAATGGTAGATTGCAGTGACGAACGACAGAATATATATTGCCGACAATACCGAGGCAACGGCACGTGAATAACGAAATGTTGCACGCGCGATTGGAACGATGAAAACGGCGGACGTGGCCGCGTCAAGTCCTCGGTGCCTCGACGAATCGGGAAAGTTAATCTGCTACGACCAGGAGATCCCGCTGGCCGATAACCTGCCGCAAAACTATCGCACTGCGGGAGATGTGTTGATTAATGAAACGAATGCCGGCGCATTGTCCGCGGGACGCTTCATTTCGGCCTCAGTGATACGTGTTCCTCGTAAAATCCGTCTACGGATCAATCAAATCGCTTTTTTCACGTCACATTCGTCACCTGATCATGCGACCGCGAGTCGAATAACATTCGCGTTCTTTATTCTACGCGTGGAACAACTGAAACGCCGAGAATCGATAGCGGGTAATCGATAGAGGTTGACGAATCGGGGCGAAGGTGGGAAGGACGGCAGGTCGTGGAGTTCTGGGATACGTGATTGAGAGGAGCTTTCGGACAGGAGTATTGGGCAGGTAGAGTTTATGACACGGGCTTTGACGTGTGTTGTTTTCGAGAAGGTCTTCACCAAGATGCTCGTGTTAGGATCAATCATTTAATAGTTATGATCGATGGAGGAAATTTTTTGATTTCGTTGTTGCGGACTTGTTTTCGTGGTACCAATGACTACGGGCGTGATATAAACTCGAAATGCGAAGCTACTCCATTTTTGGACTCCGCGCGCTTTAAATTCGTTAAGTTCTGTATCCGAAACATTATTCTGCAAATTTAAAAAGTATGGAAAATTGAACATGAAATATCGAACCTGTTAAAACGTTACTTCCGTTAAATTTTCCAGATGGAAATGTGGGCCACTCTCGTTAATACACGTTTCGAATAGTTAAAGAATTAAAGTGACCACTCTTCAAACTACATATTGAATTTCGGTTATTATCACTTTTATTTCCGCCATCAATTTGCGCCATTCACTTCGCACTCTCGTAAAATCTTTCCATAGAATAAAAATTCATGCTTTAATGCCAGATTATCCCCAAATGTTTTTAAAGGAAATCTTCGTTTATAAATGTATCCGCCATTTAAGTCTTTTAGATACCTACACTATCACTGAAGAGTATCCAGAAAAGAAACAAAGGATAAAAGGATTAGTCATTCTTAATACGGTTAGGTAAAACAAAATTAATTTTCAGAAACTACGACAGAGGTAAGTATAAAACGTTCCAAAAATATGAAAAACTCTATAATCCATAAAAGTGGAAAAAAAATACGCTATTAAAACAAGCATACTGAATCGTACAAACGAAAATTTGTCGGTGTCAAAAGAAATAAATACTGTTTGCACTCGACGACTTGTCCATTTTTATAACAATTAGGTACAGCTACTTGAAACCGAGCAAACAGACCGGACGAATGAAAAAAAAAGTTCCATAACTCTCCTTTAACCTACATACGTAAAACAATTCATCCCAGCACTCATCGTGAACCAACGCGACAACATTCCATCGAGCTCTATCACCGAACCTCTCGCCAATGCGTTCCCTACTCGATGTCGCGCGCACACGAGAGCAACAGTGCATACTTTGTACTCACACGCGCTCTGGCGCGATCAGACCAATTAACCTTCGCAGGTGAAACAACGCCGGCGATTAAGCCACTCGCGGGAGGAATAATTCGAGCGGTGGCAATTAGAGATCCCCGCAAGCGGCGCCAGCGTCGCCCCACGGCGCGCGCCGCTGAAAAACACCGGAGGAATTAGAAAACGTTAAACCACTGGGAGCCGAGTTTTCATCCCGTGGACCGTGACAGGGCTGACGAACGGCGGTTGCAGCTCGACTCCGCTCAATTGTGATCCTAAATGCGGCCAGGCATTCACCCTCGCCACGGTTACTACTTCTTCGTGTCTTTTTTCCTCTCCTCCTCTCTCTCGCGCTCTCTCTCTCTCTCTCTCCCTCCATCGCTCCTTTTTTTCCGTGGCAACACCCAGGATTACTTCATTCCCCCACGCGCCGACCCCCCGTCCCCGCGCCTCTCCCTCCCCTGTCCATTGCAGCGGAGAATCGTATTGGCTTTCGACGGTGGCACGAGTGGCTACGCAATCCCTCGGTTTCAAACCGTTCTTCCTTTCTTCTTTCCACTCTGTTTCCTTCCTACGCCTCTTTCTCTCCATTGTCCTCGTCTCTCTAGCCACTGTACCCTCTGTTCCCCACTCCCCTCACTCGCCATCCCCACTCCCGCTTCCACGAATTTCCTTGGTTTATTTACATCCTCCGTTCGGCGGCTGTAACAAAGCAGGCAAATTATCTACGCGAGGCGGGCTAGATGGCGCGCGCGTCGATGCACGGTCCCGAGCTAATAGCCAGGGATTCCCGAAAATTTATCGACCAGGATGTACACGGTAATTTCCAACTGGTCGGAACCCGTCTACCACGTTCGACGGAAGTTATCGATACCATCTGGGAATGCACGCTGACTCGAGTTATCGGCCATCGGTTTACGACTGGCCAACGCGACTACCAGCAGCGTCTACGAGAGCAGGGATGGCGTAAGGGGCTTGAAACTTAGCCTCACAGTGGTCGAGCAGACGATGGCCGTTTGCTCGATAGAGTTTCACAGGCGTTCTCGATCAATTGCGTTGTAATTAGTGCCGCTTGGATTCCGACGATTAGCAAGTTATAGGAAAGCACGGTTTTGGAGATGTTCGCCAGTTCTCCTGGATCTGATTCGCTATTGTTCCAGGTAAGGATAGTGGAGAGGAGATCAGAGAGATTTTCTGTTATTTGGACGATGGGTATTAGGATTACCGATGTGGCATTGCTTCTGGGCGGATCTGAGTGGAGGGAGTTTGTTGATGATACTTATGTGTATCGAGTTTCGTGAGCTTGTGATGATGGGTTGTATTATTTAGAATAGATTAAAGATATCGTGGACGCTATATTTTTTATATATTCAAATATACTAAATTAAAATCGATTTTATTTTGCGTTCAAATGTCCCAAAAAATATTTCAAAATTATTGGAACGAGCTTCTGATTTTCGAAATGTAACGCGATATTATAAAGACAGAAATAATAGCCAAATTAATGAACGGAACGTTAGCCATGGCACACATGTTTCTTGTTGTAACGAAGTCCTTTGGGGCCGCTGAATGCCAACCCATGTCGTGCTTTGGACCTTTTGCTCCGCATCAATCGCTATTGAGGACAGGAACTCAATGCCCAATAGAAACGTGAAAATCCTATACGAATAAAGTAACCTTCAAGGCCTTGACTTTCTTCTGATCATAAATATGACCCCATCGAGTTTTTCTCCAAATATCCTTTGAATTTTCAACATCACGCGTGTCCATATCGTATTTAAACTGAACACGCTTGCAGAAAATTCTAATCGACCAGAACTAAACCATTTTGTTTAATTTCTATAATTTCGTTTTACCCAACAGTCACAGATCGAAGGATCAAAAGTTCATTCGTGCAAGACCATCATTTCAAAGAAAGAAACACGTGAAGGAATATAATAAAAGTCCAGAGACATATTCCCAAAAGCAGCCTCGCAAAGCTACGTCCGAAACAGCGAAGGAACACAGAGACCTTCTGAAAATTAGATACCATTTCCAACACAATTGCCTCTAAACAACCTACCCAACTGAAGCACACACGCCTCCGTACGAGTCATAAATTCCCGCATCCGGTCAAACTCGTGGCGTCCCGCCAGGGAGCACAGGCGACGTCACGGTCACGGCTGCTGGTCCCATACAAAATTCAGAACGTTCCCAAACAAATGTGTTGCGTCAAAAAAACGAAAGACCGGCTCATCCACCGGATCGTGCATAATTCCAGCCAAGGTCGCAGTGACAGTATCCACGACTCTGAGCAACCTAGCCAAGCTGATCCAGCGCGGCTCCTCGACTCTTGGCCTCAGACGGACCACCTCTGCCCCGGCGGTAGGCAAACGTTGTGATAGCGAGAAATGGATAAGGGTCAGAGAAACCGTGGAAGGAAGACAAAGGGAAACGAACCGCGTAAACGCAACCAGGAGGAGAGAGTGAGAGAGAGAGGGAGAGGGAGGCAGAGAGAAGAGAGGACCGGTGAAAAGAACGAAACGCATGAATAGAGTTCAAGAGCACCCTCGTGCCGGCCGTCTAGCCATTCAATGTAAGCTCGCAGACTTTTCAGAGTTTGCGGCATTACTCTTCCAACGTTAATGCGGCCATATAACCGGGGCCAGCCTTTTGCCCGGGACAGAGGGCATTCTTTTAATGGGAAACTTTCATTAATCTCGTCTAGGAAGTTACGGGGCAGAAATTCGGCTGAAGTCGAGCGAAATTGCCGCGGCCTGGACACCCTTGCACCAAGCTTTCCAACTGCCCCGGGGTGCGTCGCGGCAATCGTCCAGGCGGATCTCCAAGAGCACTGCCCCGCCCCCCCACTCCGGTTCCCTGCTTCCCTCTCCGCTGTTGTGCTCCGTGTGTTAGATCCAGTAGACTATCTTTGAAGTACCCCTAAATTCAAGCTAGAAAGTTAGCTTGTGGACAAGGATGCAATGGTAAGTGGTATCCTACTCGCAACGTCCGACTTCAGCTTTGATGCAAATCAAGTTTATACTTTTGGGGTGTAGGAGTAGCCTTCTCTTAACGAGGAACGTTTCCCATCGGTAACGATATTTAACGATTACTAATGAAACTACTATATAAGGTAGCAACTACGACTTTGTTGGGTTGAATTATACTTAGGTTCTGTTAGGCTAAGCGAAATGTGCACTTCCAAATACTGATACATTTTAATGTATAATTGTGAAACTTAACTTGCTGCACACAGACTCTCTAACGAGATCACTCGCTAATTAGTGTCTTGAAGCCTCAGGCTCGTAAAGACTCCAAGCAACTGTCCAGAGTGCCGCTGTTGCCAGACAGTCCTCTATGTCCAGCCCAAACTATGGACGATCATGCATCCATTAATTTCACGATAATTTACGAGCACTTGGTCTCAACGCTTATTCCCACTTTCGACACGTCGCCTAATCCCACGTCTATTTTCGTTCTATTTAATGCCACCACTCTTTACTCGCTTGAAATAAATTCTAGTCTTTCCGCGACAGTCACTGTGACATTTTCATTCGACGCTTTCAGTCAATACTGGGAGTCTTCGGTGTGGTATTAAAGAAGATGTGACCAATCAGTTCCTTATTCCTTCTGTTAGCCAACTTTCCAGCTCCGCGCGGTATAGAGTGTACCCCTGTCTATGTATTCCCATGAGCGGCCCGATTTCCCAAGGATCGGAGAAAGATTCTGCTTGAAATGTTCGGAGGGCTTTATCGGGGGGAATTAAGGGGTTTACGACAGAGGTGAACAGGAGAACTGGCGGATCGTAAATTCTCAGGCTGGTAAGTTTTAGTTGAGCACAGAGTGCTATGGGAGATTCTGTATTGCCTTGGAATTGTCGGACTGCAGCGAACGACACGGGTGCATGGTAAGTGCTAATTCGTCAACGACGAAGTTTGGTGGAATAGGGTTGCTTCGGGATATGTACGTTTAATGGCGATGGTGAATTGATTCACCGGAAGGAATGAACAAGGGTTCTGTGGGCTTAAAGTCGTGTTCACGATTTCAGTCATCTGGTTCAGCTGCGAAATTGCCTGTTTATGAGAGGTTGAAGGGAATTTTAGTTAATTAAACTCTATGTATTTTAACTGAGAATTTGCGTTCTATAGTTAATTAATTTATTTTGTAATTACGTAATAACGGCTCGTTTGTTTCGCGATTGAATTTGCGAGAACAGCAATTATGAAAATTTGAATATATACAACGGATATTATTACACAGTTATGACTGTGGATGACTTTTTCGTAACATTAATTTCAAAATAAAAGACTCCAAAAAAGAGTCCAAAAAAGTGCAAATTGGATATAAATTAATATCTATCGTCAGTGGAGTTGTACATACTGTTCTTGTATACACTGAATAATATCAACCTGTGAATTTATTAATTGTTGTTACAAAGTTGTTGAAGCTGTGATATATATTACTGAGATACAAGAAAACAGAGGTACTAGGAAAATCTGATTATTTCTTGTACCATGTGCAATTTGAGATAACCTGATTGTTTCTAATTGAGGTAGATTCTGACTAATTGGTCTAGCTAACCCGAGTGGTACTTGCCAACTAATTAGTCTGCATAAGAACCAGCTGATAACTATTCCGACTGATATTAAGCGCTGTTTCCAACTTCAGAGTCTAACTTTTCCCGTATCACATGCCACATATTAATGACTCGCTTGTTAAAAACTTCAACAATTAATCCATCATTGTCAACGTAAATCCAATCGCAAATTTTGCAAGCATACGCACGGCGTACAAATAAATTTTTCAAAACACTTCGGCACTCGTAATTTAATGAGAGAGGAAGATATAAATGAAAACAAACATTGAAAGCGAGTAATTAGAATACCGACGAAATAACGATTCCACGAATAAAGCGATGAAAATAATTAAAAGTGATGTGACAGAAATACTTATTTTTATTATCAACGGCAAAATTCAATAACTTCCCGATATCGACCGGATCCAAAAATATACTCTCATGAACCGCAGTTTTGGGGCTTGAAAATTCCCACCAATAACAAACCGAAACCACCTGAAAGGCAGTAACTCGTGGAACAGATTCCCGATCCCAGACGCCCGATAAAATCCCGCAAATATTTTCATGTTCTCCCGCGTCATGTCGGGGAGATTTTATCGGCCTCCGAAGAATCACATTTCCCGGCTGTAAAGCGTGCATAGAACGAGCTGCCCTCTACAGCACGGAACCCGAAAAAGGCAAGGAACTACCGCATCCCGTATTTGCATCGAACTTATTTCACGGATGCCAAAATTCTAGACGATAATACGCATGGCATACGTCGTTGTGGAGGAGTGAAAAAATCCTGTAGACCATTATCCACGGTTTAGTAAATTCCTCACGATACGAAAGGTTCGATATGTGAACGTACTGTGGCCATTAGCACGAACCGAAAGATATCGGTTGGACGAAGGTGGCGTTGTCGTTCGTTCCCGTGGCGACGTTTGTTTGAGTTCGGTCTAAGGGTTCTCTGTTTGTTAAAGGGATTCACGAAATTCGCGCACGTGCCCGCGTTTCTTGTATACTTAGCCGCTTTGCACGTACAAAGCCTCGTAGACGCTGTGTTTCGTTCGCGACGAATGAAAATTACAATAGCAAAACTTCACACTGCGATAAGTGGATTTGCGAAATATATTCCAGAAGAACCGGATTTCCGCATTTGTAACTCTTGGGAATTAGAGATGGAATCGATCAACCGGCAAAGTGTAAAATAAATCTTGGGTTACCTAATGCTCCTTGTAAGTTGTGATCTATGAAAGACATGAAGCTTAATAAATAAATTCGACGGAAAATTATTATTTTTCTATTCTTTAATTTGAAAATTAAGTTTCTTGTTTTGCTAATGAACGAAATTAAAACGAATAAATATATTATTTCAATTTTTAGAGAGAATTGAGTTATACCTAACCTCAACAGTGCTGAAACGCGATGCAAATCGGGGCTCATGAATAAGGATTTCAACGTCTCAAGTCGGAATTCAGAGAAACGCGAAGGCAAGGGTATCAGTATCAGTCTGTAATCGTTTAGTTACGATAAACTACGAGTTGCACGAGTCCCAAAATTTATCATTGTCCGAAGATAACATAGCATATACACGTGTTCCGTGGCCACCCCATTAATGGCAACCGCACACTGCTGGCACGGTCACTGTTTTATCGTTATTATCAAATTACAGGACGTCGTATGTAGTTTACGATGGGAGGGGAGTCATAATGTGTGCATGAAACCATCATTATGGCTCCTATCCCTGCTAGAAAACCGAAATTTGAAACACAATTACACTTCGAACCCAAAATATTTACAGCGACGAAACTCGCAGCATTTCCCATTAAATGCCACCTACCAGCCATGAACGTGAAATAATAATAAACCCATAACTTCGTCGACAAAAGATAAATTCTTATCCTGTTCTATTTTCTCTGCGATCCTCACCATTTTCACCGTTTGCTAAGTCAATAAATTTACATGAAACACCGATTGTCTCGAACGCTTGCGAAACTAGCGCCACTCTGCACGTTACTACATGACCATGGCGCATACAAAGATGAAAGAACACTTTCTATGCGCATTTCTAGCCAAGATAACGTGAAATCAGTATCGACGATACTGTCTTGAGAGACGAAGTTGTTCGTGATTATTAGAAACGATAAGAATCGAATTTCGAAGAATGTTTTATGGATCTACAATTACCACGATTTCTCAATTGAATTTAAAATAAGGAATTGAAGTTAAATCCTGCCATCCATCGAACGTTATTTGTTTTTATTTGAGAATATAATGGTAATATTAATTATGGAGTTAATATTACGATCTCAATGAATTTACTGTCTATATGCATAAAGCAGCCATTCATCCCAAAAACATCGTACCATAACTTCAACAACGGATAAGCTAAACATCCCCAACTATTCCAGACCATTATATTTTACATTTCTCTTTGACCTTTCACATATTTTTTAAGTTCTCACACATGTAAATCTATCAGTTTCCCATCACCTATCATACGATCGAATCCTCGAGGTTTCAGTTTGATCCAGCAGCCGCAGAGTTCGTTCAGGTCACGTTGGAAAAAGCTGGGAGAGGGGTTGAGCATAGAGAGGCAGATACATAGAGAGACAGAGACAGAGAGAAAGAGAGAGAGAGACGCGTCGAGGTCAGGTCGGCGAGACGCCGCGCGCCGCACGAAAACTGGCGTCGTAATATTCAAGCAATTCGATACACATCGATAGCATTTAACCGAACTCTTCGATTTCCTGTGGCGAAGGAAATGGAAAAGTCGTCGCTGCTGTGCAATTTATTCCATCAAAACCAGCCACCGTGTTCCCGCAAAATCTCCCCTCCTCTCGCTGCACACCCCGCCCACCTCGTTTCGTCCTTTGCCATTTTTTTCCGCGACGTCCACGTCGTTTCCCATCCTCGCATCTCAACTATCGCGCGTAGACAATGTTTGCGAATTATAACCATCGCAACCAATCCCCTCTCCGTTCCTCTGCTGCCTCTTCCCCTCTCCGACCAAGTCGTCGAGATACGGAAAATTAGTTTATCGTCAGGCGACGTCCGTTTTCCCCCGTGGTATAATTATTCTCGAATAACCATCGCGATACACGAAGCGTCGAGCAGCTTCACCGAAAGGATTAACGGGGGACGGCTAGCTACACAATAGCGACCTCTAGGAGGCTGCACACCGAGTGGTGGGGGTAGCGATCCTCGGAGTAGGGGTATAGAGATGACGCGCCGAGTAACTTTCTGGCCTTGACTACCGCGTTTTCCTTAATTATTCATAACTTTCGCGAGATTTCCAGGCGTGATAAACAGATTTCGGAATTTCGACGTTATCGACGATCGGGTAAGGCACTCGAGATATAGTATAGCTTTAATTTAGGATGAAAGTGGCAGTGCGGTGGTAGTGTCATTTATGCAATTTGGATCATATTTCGAGTTTTTCTGTCTCGTTGATTATATCCGTCGTGTTCTATGATTCCAGTCTGGATTATTATTCTCGCGGGGTTTAACCGTATTTGCTAATTAATTCGACCAAGTTAGATGACCGGTTTATCCTGTTCGTTTTGCGTCGTTAATAGTTGCTCGTTCGTTATTTCCCTGTAACCGTTGCGAACAGTTTACGCGAATTTTTCCTACAGAGTTTTGATCGTTATCTCTGACTTCAATATCGCACACTTCGTAATTTTCTCCAATTTTTATGCTCTATATCGCGCATAATTTAGTCCTTTTTATACTTTATAATTTGCAGTTTCATATTCTACGATTTATAAAATGATTCCCCAATAATCTCTGTCGGTTATTAACTCCCATGTGACACCTTGTGGCTGCTCGAATATTCATAAATCAGCCTGAACATTTCGCAACACAAATACTGATCAGTCACTTGCAAGTGGAGGAAAGAGGAACAAGGTATGCTATTTAAATCACTTTTAATATCCGCCCACCGCGGGTACAGGATCTAACAGCATTTTGAAAGATCGGGAAGTTAGACTTTTTAGAATCCCCAATCTATTGGTCGGAAGCAGCGGAAGTCTTAAACCCATCAAGATCTTATACTTCATCGATCGACCTACTTTTGCACGTCCGGGGGACTCGCAGTCGAAGAATTTGCTTCGGGCTGTTGTATAAATTCACCTGGAGCATAAATCGTGGCGTGCAGACGTGGCTGCGCCAAGTCATAAGCCCGCTGGAACACTTGAACGGAATATTCACAGAGGTGTACCCGGAAATCCTTTTGCCACCCTCGATCAAACGAGTACTGATACCCGAAAATTCTGAAACGCGTTACTCCGAGATTAGTCGCTTTATCGATTTTGGTTTCGCAGTTTGTGGCTTTCATAATGACACCGAGTTTGCTTGCATCGATACGGCGTATAGCTAATTTATTTTTGAATATTTTAATTTTATTTCACGGCTTTTAAATCAGCAAACGATGTAAGTGACCTTGTCTATTTATTTAAGGATTTCGAGTTTATGTACAGAGATCTCCTATTTGCTTTAAATTTCGTAGCCAAAGAACTTATTACTAGCGATATATGGCCTTAAACGTAGCCAAACTCGATCATTTGGTAAATGGTGCGTTAATGAGATACACAGTGCGAAGAGGATTGGTAGCAGATATCCTTTTCTGGTAAAATAATACGTAGAGTGTGACTCTTTCCACTATGTCTCTTTGAGACTTTGTTATAAGGCTATTTACGGCAGGTTGGTAATTAAATTATAATCTCTAAGCTAAACGGTTTTCAGACGTCAAGTGTATCTTTAATTTCAAAATTATTCCTCTTTCTTCTCTCATTTTCTCTTATCCTTTGCAAAGTATTAGCGCAATTATCGTATTTTAATGTTGACATTTTAACGAGTAAAGGTTTTCGATGAAAAAGGTAATTCTTCGTGCCCTTTAAATTATCCTTCGACATGCGGAAATCGAAGAATAAAAGAAATATTTAAAAGTTAAAATAGTAATGGAACAAAAATGCCCATATATAAATAACAATGAATTTTTAGACTTTTACTGTGATATACATGTTTGAGTAGCGCGGTGAAATAATTTATTGGCCTTCCATTTCGGATATTCCATGTATTCCATGTTACATCACCTGCCATGAATTTTGATATAGGTTTTGTAACGTGCAGTGGAAAATAAATTTCGTGATATTACTGCAGCTCGAATTGAAATTTTGTACGATATAACACAGTTATTATCATATTATAATTACCTCCACTTCATTTTGGTTAACTTCATAATAATACTAATACTTCGACAGCCAACTAATTATTTCATTTCTCATGCTCGTTATAACGCGCACTATACTCCCAGGTAACACATATTTATTGATTCTCTTTATTTATCGAATTAATCAATTTTAATTTCTTATTTTAAAATATTCTTAATACAGGCAAATAAGATATTCAAGATAAAAGAAACTTTAACTGAATTTCGTTATGAGTCATAATATTTCATATAATCAACTGTCAAATAATAAATCAGTGACCAAGATTTCCCTCATCCCTGGATCATACATGAAATATCGAAGCGTAGTTCCTAACTGATAATAAGCCTTCGAAGTAAATTAAATCCGATCCAAAAGAGACGTTAAAACACAGGTACAATTAAATTCACCGTACTCTTAAATACCAAACACAGCGAACAAATTACACGCGTGTATAGAAACTTATCCAACAACACGAAACGATTCGAGCGCCAGTATCGAACGCGACGAGAAAGCGAAGCTGATCGGATTAACCGAGCCAATGCACCGAAAAGCTTCGAATCTTTTAATTAACTCACCGATTACTTATCGCTGAAGTATAACGCACAATATAGCAACGAAGCCGAACGAAGTTCGCTAGAGAACGCGTTGAATATTGAAATAGGATGAAGGGCGGGGGTGGAGGAAGATCGTTAAGGAGCACGAGACAGAGGCGCGTTGGAATAAAGACGTCGACAAACGGAAGAAAAGGGAGGATCGAACGGGGAATCCCGGCTGGAATCGTAACGATCGGTCCAGCTTCGACTAATTAATTTTTTTCTCCGTTTCAATATGACAGAAGGGTTGGGGCGGGGGTTGAAGAGGCGGTGGTCGGAGTGGGTGCTCGACGAACGACGGGTCTTGCGACGCTTCGACACCATCCACGAACAATTATCCTTTCTGAATATAATTTAACATCCATTTGACGGAACGTCTGCGTCGAACGCCGCTTACCAACATCTTGCTGGGTGGGGGAAAGTGAAAGGATCCGGCGACTGCCAGTGGAAGCTGCCGAAACTCTGGCAGCGCCGCGACGCGGCGGAGGTTCGAACTATGAGACAGATGTCCCGTTAACGAAGTAACGAGCCGCGGGAATAGAGCTGAGTAAATATTTATGCGGATAAAAGGAATTGGACGGCTTAACGAACCGGCTTGGCCACCGAGAAAAATCCCCTGTGTCTTGCTGCGAAAGTCGAGTTAAACAACGGTCTTTAACGAGAGTCGATTTTTGTGCAACACCGAAGTCTCGATGTGGGAAGGTATCTGCACAGGGAATTACGCGTAAAACTGTTCATAGTTACTCTGCTCTTAACTTTATAACGCCATTAACTTGAAAGTTATACGCATGTGCGTTCACACGATGTAAATTCTGTTTTACCTGCTTGTTGCTGCCTTTATTTATCGTTGTTCCGATGTATCAAATAATATGAGTAAGGATGATATCGAATGTGCTTTTTACAGTGAAGAATGTAATTAATTATAATTTTCTACTTTTTTTTGTTAGCAAGTAAAGAAAATTTTAATTATAGACAGTTGACGTTGTATGGCTGATACTTGCCTCTGTACTTAGATAACAGAACATGGGAGTCGACTCGTTATCCAGACAGTCAATATATTTGACGTTACAATTTATTTACTTCTAAATAGACATTGGTTATATTAAAAATATACTCTTACGTGCACACGTGTGCAAATCAATTAATCCAGATCTACTAATATTTAATTTCCTGTTTGAAAGAGTTGCTAGGAGATGAGCGTAGAGGAAATTAAGCATAATAAGATTTTCTTATAATAATTTAAAGTACGCAGACGTTGTTCAACAATAATAGACAAATATGGCAATATACAATATACAATGTACACAAATTTTTCTAATTGTAAAATGCTCCGAATTTCTATATACTACAAAACAGCATGAGGTTTTCGTGGAAAATAAACTGTTATTAAAATGGAAAAATAGATGAAAGGGAATTCAGAGGCAGAAATGGAAAGGAACTCGCGTTTCCATACAACTCCTATCAAGAGGAAACCCGTTTAACCACGATGCCCATGACATTCGCGTTTTCAGACTAATTGAAGGGGATCAAGGGGAACGGTGAGCCAGCACGATAACGATCTAGTGAGGTAACTCGATCATCTTTATGTCATACATACGTTGTATAACGAATTGAATAGCTGGTGAATAACTACAGACACGAAATAAATATAAACGAACTTAAATGTTCCAATTTGTCAAAAGTCGAATAATGGTATTAAACGATTGCAATTTAATTTATTAATTATATTAATAACAATATCAATAGTACAACCTTTATGCCAGTATCTTCGATGTTAGTGATACAACTGAATTAGAATTTTATACTTATTTTTTGTCTTGTCCAATAAGCACGAAAATTTTTATATGCGCAGGCAACATGCTCCTGGAACATCAAAGTAAAAATAGAAGTGGCATTATCTAGCTGAAGTCTACTCTTGCGGACTCTAGTCGCTAAAAACAATCACAGGGTAAAATTTTTTAAAACCAAGAACGTGCAAAAGGTACATAGCCATGGTCTAGAAGGTTGTATAGCTTATACACCGCAGTAAGAGGAGCATTGTTCCTTAAGATGAAAAAGCCAGTCCTCAGAAAAGGGGGAAAAAGTACTGTGAGAGAAGAAGATAGCCGTGGTAGAGGAGGAAAATACGGTTACGCAAGAAAACTTGGAAAAAGGTGTAGAACAATGAATGGTAAAAGGGCCGAGGTCCACGAGGATCTAATTATCAAATGTAAGCAAAGTACAGCCAGCTTCCAACCGAGCTATTGGGCAGGCAGAATAGAAAAGGATGAAAAAGGTTAATTCAGGAAAAAATTATCATTAAAAAGGGCAAGTCATAGAATATATCGTTACATAACAAAATATAAAGATGTGTTGTAGAAATAAAAATTTTAATAACAATTTTAACCCAGAAAAAGAATTCTTTCTCAGTGAAAAGGGATTCAAAAGAAAGTGTGTGAAGACAGAGATAACGAGAACGAAGTTGCTGGCTGGAGTTCATGATTGACACATAAATTATTAAGAACAAATTTGAAGTACCAGTTATACCTAATCTTCCACGGTTACAGATAATGTTTCCATTTCAATCTTTTTCTTAGGGCAATAGCATTCCTTATGAAAGCCGTGTCTTCGCGAAGATATAAATAAAGCGTCTATTGGAAGAGCAATAAGTTTCTCGCAAATGCGATCGATCTCGCGAAAGCAAACCATTTCCACAGCTAAACGGGTCCTCGTCGTGGATTAAGAGATCGTAAACAGCAGGTATTTGCGGCGCGAAAGGAACTCCCTTTTCATTGACCAGTATCCACCCGTTTACGACCAAAACCGTGTCGTAATTACCGTTACTCGTGTTTCGATAGCTTTTATTACTTCCGAGAGCAAGCGAACGTCTTTTCGTATCGCTGTGCATAGACTAACGAGGATAACATTCGCGATTGAATTTATAATGCCAATTTATCACGCATTAACTCTGTCTGCCGTGTGATGTAAACTGATTTTTTACTTTCCAGAAAATTTCCCTGGCCCATTAACGCCGCAACGGTAGTTACACGCTGATAAACCACACGGTTCACACTCTGCGTCACTTGATTACGCTAAACACTTCCCACTAACCTGGCCTACTTAGCCTCTAAGCCGGTGTGATATTATAGGGTGTCGAAGCTACCAGCCCTCGATACGGTAATCGACCGATCGGCTCTAATCCGTACTGCTGCTACACCTAGCTAAGACAAGGCGCCGCTGAAAAAACAGAGGAAAAGGCAGAGGTGGGCGTCAGAGCCTGAAGAATAGAGGAAGGAATCGATAAGAAGTTACGGTCATCCGGAATCTGCTTAAAAGTCAACCTTCCTAGGAAAGGTAGATAAACAAGCAATTTGAATATAAAATAGAATCTCCACAGGGCGGATACAGCGACGCTCAGAGCTCGTTCCGGCTCCCTTAATCCCGTATTATTTCCTCTGACTCGAGGAATCCTCGTGTATGCTGAAAATAGCAACCGGTTATTCTCCGTGAGATCAATTTACTCGATTCCAGAGACTATGGCCTATTAGACATTTTCAAAACGTTCTCGATTTTTTCATTTTTTCACCGAGGAAATATCTTTTAGCTGTGTAGGTAATTTAGAAAGTTGAAAATTGGTGGATAGGATTTTTTATAGCGAGGTGCAATTTGAATATGAGGAGGCCATGGAAGACCTCGTGAAAACTAAAACTCATGGCGCCAGGATGCTCGTAATATTTGAATACTTATCACTAGCAGTGGGATTCTCGTGGCTGTTAGGCTTCGTAATGCTTGTGTGCCCCTATGACGCAAGAGTCCCCTATGGGGACACCTAAGTCCTCATGGCGCCAGGATCTTCCCGACGCCTAAATCCTCGTACACCTGGGTCTTTGTAGAGGATGTTTCAAAGCGACGCTAGTGTCTGAGATGGCGTTTGGATGCCCGCAAGGCTAAACCCTAAATTGTTTAATTCCAAAGTTTCATTGTTTTGTGAGAATTCCAAAGTTTCAAAATTTTATGAGTTGTTTCCTTCCACGAGTTTTTAGAACATTACAAGGATATTACATAATTTTCTTCATTATTCGTGGCTTACAGTCCGTCTTTAAGAATTATTTTTAGGAAGAATGCTTTCCTTAAAATAAATGCTTCGGATATTCGAGGAGACATCGCCGTAAATGTATTTTTAACGAGGTAAATAGATTCAAAAATATTGGTGAACGCATCAGTGGCTAGTATTAGGAACATTATTCTAGTTTCCCATAGCCCACCAAATAATATTGACCCGGTATCACAATGTCAGTAGCTAAACTCCGAAGGTCAAATATTCAAATCAAATTGAGGTCGAATTGACAATTTGGTGTAATCCAGCGAATTCTTTCAACTTGATGTCCACGCCATTGTGTTCATTAATCCAATTTATTTCATCGAATATGTATTAGGTTGGTGCATATGAAATGTCCTTTCACCAGGGTTTGAATTTGACGGATCAATACCACCCGTCAAATTCTATCCTACCGCTAATTGTTATCAAGCAGTGGAAGAAATTTGCTGTAATGGATCTACACGTAATTGTTAATGAAATTTAAACTAGGGATATGATCAAAATACTCAGAGTATTTTTTAGTACGAATTCAAGTGAGAGAAAAGGATCACGTATAAATCCTTGTGAACAACCTAGATACCCATGGTACTTTTAGAGGTACCATTTAACTTTTCTTTTCAAATTTTTCGATCTGAAACTGTACTTATCTTTTGCCCTTTTATTGTTTTGAATATTTATATAATTAAACCGTCACAAGATATCTATTCCGATTCTGATGAGAGTTCAATTCGAACACGTCATAGATCCTATTGCTATGTTTGCCTACTACTTGTTCAAACACTTTCATACCCGTGTCGCATATTACACAGTATTCTTTATTTCTACAACACACAAATCCTTTGACTCTCGCTTCTGGTTAATTAGCGATCGTGCATCACCCAAAGCGAAGAAAACAATCTGAACGCGTTCGTGTGTCCTCTTATACAGGTCTGCACGACCTTATTGCACGCTCAAGGCTTTCGAGATTACGCTTCCCATTTATAATGAGCAAGTAGCATGAATCCTGCGTCCTGTCTTATGACGGCGTCTTTTGTATCCTTTGTGCGTCCCTCTTTATTGTCAACTTGCAACGTATTATTACGCGTAAGGCCGCATATCGCTTTCGTGTACGAGACGAGGCTTCGGAACGTGATCCGTTCTTTATGCGAAAGAGATATGGGCAATGGAAAATAGTTCAACGAGAACATTATGAGATTTCAGTGAAAATTTCGTAGACGATCTGAGAAGTTCGAGATAAAAGAATAGCATCGCTATTATCACACCTGCGCCCTCTGGTGGAATTTAAGAAAGACTGGCGAACACAATGGCACTAGAACGATACGAAGAAGAGAAAGCTAAATGAAGGAAAAGGAGGGATCATTTTTAGGTCCGAATATTACGAAATTTATATTGCTAAAATTACCATAATGTATTCGTGTTTTGCGTACTGTGTATTATCTTGGAAGATATATTTAGAGGAAAGGGACAAAGTTGGCGAAGACTTACGAGAATCAGATTCGAGTGCATGTCCCTCTAACGACGAGGGTTAGAAGTATTTTTGGAAAAGAAATACGGTACTCTCAGAGGAAATGATCTTGGTCACCAATAAATAACACGGAAACAATAAGAGCACTTATACTTAAGAGCTCCTAGATTTCTATTTAATTTATCATTCTTCCAACTTAAAATCAAACATTTTCTCATGAGAGCTTAAATATTCGAACGCGTTCTGCTCGATATCATCGTACCAATTCAACCCCACAGTTTCCTATGCAATATCTAAAACACTTGATTTCAATTGCTCGTGAATCCTCTTACCATCGTCTTTGTTTACGCAGACCGGCCAACGATCCGAAGTACTGACCAATCAGGAAAAAGCAGAAAAATGTGTGGTACCCTCGACGCAACCTGTGTGAGAATTGGCAATCAACTTCCGTTAGCTCGTGACCGAATCAACTCCATCGCTCAAACTCGAATTTACACAAGTCCGATTGCGCAAACAGTCAACAACATTTGAGTATTCTTTCGCGTAAGTGTATTCATGGCTATAGTGTGTTCTTTGTAAATAGAGAGACGGGAAACAAGAGGAACTCTATCGGTGTCTTTGCTTGTCCACTATTACTCGCTGTTGGTTATCTGGGATTGACCGGATGAGGGATACTCGCTAGAAGAAATAATTGATTAGCGTGAAAATTGCGTAGTAATTTGTAAAATAGTTAAATGATCACGAATCACTTCTTTGTTGATTTAATTGTAACAATCAAACTTTTAATTTTATGATATTTAAATCAAAGACAACACAGAAATATGTTGGCTTATAATCGGCTTAAATTACTTCATATCTCCTCTTCTTTATCATATATACCATTTTCCTTCCTTATTTCCATTCTTTCGTTTTTCGTTTCGTGTTGCTCTCATCCTTTCATGAAAAACGTTATCATTTAAATATATATTTCCTCGCGTGATTAACTGGAGAAAAATATGATCATATATCCCCAGATTATTTAATCTCAACTCAATCCATTTGACGTGACTTCTTCCATCACAGGCTTCCCTAAGTATCTTCTAACTTGACATTTTACTTCCTTCATTATACACTTCCTCTTTTTATTCTTATGATTAAAAACGATAAGAAGCGAGGAATGAAATATGAAACGTTAATACGTCTGGCGTATTAACGAAAAGATTGAACGACGAACATTAGGTGAGTGGCGCAAACTTAAGCGACACCCTTTAAATGCAAATCATCACGCGAATGGCCTCCATTCATTGCCTTATTATCGCCATCTCGTGCCAACCCCCACTATCTAACCCCAGCAGGATAAGGTGCCATCGAATATCGTAAAAATCGCATCTCGTCCCGTATCGTCGTATCTTAAGATTTAGGAAGCCATTCAGAGGATAAGGGAGAGAAATCGTGTTAAGTACATATCGAGATAACGATCGATACACGCCATGCTACCGCCTCGGGAGGACACCGAGCACGTGGACTTAATTTTCTTGATAATACACACGATGGCAAGCAACGGTACTCGTTCAATTGAATGAAAAAACTCGCAATTATCGTGAATCGATAAAGCCAACATTGAAGGCAAACGCGGTTTTCTATTTCGGTAATAAAGGTGACTGATATTTACAATAGGGGCTGCATACAATTTATTTGTATTTTTAGACACAGCGTATATTACGTTTACCAAGGAGTTGCAAAATTCGAAGAATTTTTATCTTTATAAACAATCGTGGCAAATCCGACGTTACTTATAAATTCCAAAAATCTTCCAAAAGATCCACGATTATTTCTAGGCCTAATTTAGAAGCAACACATTATAGAGAAGCCGACAATTATATAAGAAATTTCAATTTTCGAAAGTCTACGTAAAATGCATCTTACAAATCTAAACTGACGGAAAGACCGTACGATAACGTACTGTCAGCAATTGCAGCAATTTGGCACGAGACTGGAAGTGAATGAATGGCCCCCAATATCCAGAATTAATTTATCGACCCTTTATTCACCACGATCTGTCGAACAAACTTCTATCCTTCGTTTCTCGTCAGCTGATTACGTCTAACCCGCTGATTACCCCAAAAACGAAGTAATATTTAAACACGATAATTTAAAAAAATCGCATGATTAATAAAATCCGAAAATTCGTCGCTAAAAAAAAGAAAAAAAAAGGAAATAATAATAGAAACGAAGCGTTCACTGATTATTCAACGAGACCACGAAGGTCACGATCTAACAGTCGATCACGTCACGTAGTCGCGAGGCTTCGTCCAGACACGTAACGCGAATTCGTCGCGTCATATGTTCCAGACACGCGGTATAGATGGCTCTGAACGTCAAAAAACAGTTACATGTGACAGGTTATGTAAATGCATGTACGCGGTTAGAACCGTTCAAGAATGTGGCCGTGCTCGACTAGCTAGTATTACACGTCCCTAATTGATCGATTCTGTAACACCGTGATAATGATTTCCAGCAGCTGCCTGAGAACGGAATTCACCAGTGAACTGATTGGTTCTGCGATGTAATTGGGTCCCGTCCAATGTCGAGACGGTTACCGATACTCAGAACCAACCGAGAGGTACCGATGTTTTTATCATCCGAGTGAGAGACTCTCTCCGATCAGGTTTATTGCGCTGACAGTTCTGAAGATGATTCCTCGAGGTGAGAAATTCTTGCAACGGCTGCGAGTGACTTTTAATCGCGTTTGTTCGAGACAAACAATGAATATTGGATATATTTTATGCTACAAAGGACGTGATTAAAGTAAGTGTAAAGAAAAGGTCGTGGACTGGATCAAACTAACAAATTAGCGATGCGAAACGCTACCGACAATGAGGTAGAACTTCACCTGTCTAAAGTGTAAATTAGGATCCACGGCGAGCGGAGTAACTTTGACTCTTGGTTGGCAAGTGGGTATGCTCGATTTTAAGGAAACGCGGACTTTGAGATGGAAAATAGTTTGGGAGATGTCGCGAAATGGTTTAAGGAAGTTTACTCGCTGGAATTTCCGAAATACAATTCCGTGGAAATAATAGCATTGCTCGCTTTGTTAAGGATTTTATCAAGGTGAAGCTAACTCTGTGATGGTCTCTCGAGAAGAGAATGTTGCCTTTGAGGGAAGACACTGAACGGATCAGATCCTGTGAATTTTTAAAAACACTTTGGCCTAAATGGAATACAGAACTGAGATCCGAGAGTCAGGTCCTTCGTCCTGAAAATTGGACTGATCAACCACGATGCAGTTTATTTAAACAAACAGACAGTTATGGTGTCTGTTGCTTTAAGAACAGGTAACTTCTTTGGATTCGTGAGCTATCATGCAACTGGAAGACTGTACTGTAATGTGATTGGATTAAAAAATGCATAACCCTCAAAGACTGCGAAAAGAGGATTTTGAAGGAGTAAGCTTCTTTTAATCAATCAAAATGTCAGATCATCTCGTACTACCAAATACACTAATCTTCTTACTCTTTGCATATTTATCTGTTTTCTTTTTTTTTTTTTTTTTTCTTTATCAACAAAGTAAGACAATTACAAACAAGACTAGTAAGACTAATAAGGCTATTCTCAAATAAACGATTCGATCAGTTAAGATTAAAGATAGCATATCTTCTTAAGCCATTTACTACCTGAATGCTACTCCATTTTATATTGAAAAGTATCATTGCATTAAGTCACGACATGCAACTGACGATGGGCTTGGGTTTTATCGTAGCGTGTCGTCAGCCCTAACTAAAGTTGCTCTCCCAATTAATCCTAAGTAATCTTCTAAGTCATCTTGCTCTTCTAAGTAATCCTTTCGCAACTACGTCGATTGGAAAGTTGCGATACAAGAAGATTTCAACATGAACTAAAATAACTTCTCCTTAAGGTCTTTCTCGTGACTGCTGACACCCAGCTGACAACTAAACAGATAAGATTTACAAGCTTTTGTTAGGGACGTTACCATTTTTCCTAAACTTAGATTTTACTAGATACTGACCATTTCTAGGGTAAATATTAATCAATACCCACCTAACCACTACCTACCACTACGTAAGATTATGGACTATAATACTGAACATCAAATTAACTAAATATATAATTATCTTTTGTATCAACAATTATTCTAAAAGGAAATAACGATATAAATGAACATCTAATTAAATTACTAATATATATTTATCATTAATTCCCACGTAAACTTGCCTGGGATACAGGGGGAAATGTTTGTTAAACTTCACCAGAGACAATAAAATACATGTATTCTCATTTACTCAGACCTAACAAATGGTCAGCGACTTACGAACCCACAAAACTTCTAAGCTCTCAAGAATGAAACCAGGCTGAGGGTGGAACTCAAAACTTAGACAAGACTTATGGTCCAATGTTACTTGCCGCATTGTTCTAATTCTAAATAATATCGGATGTTCCGTTTATTTGACATTCTACTCATTAACAGCCACATGCGCAACAACATTCCTGAAATTTATTAGAGGGCAGGGGGGTTGATACACGTATACCGACATGGTAATTGCTCGTCCAATAATGAGCGTCTGCATGGCATAACGTAAATGGCATTTCTCATTCACTTATGAAATGAAGGAATTACGGAGGACAACACAGGGCCCACATGCATGCAATACCACCCGAAAGTATCTAGATCGTCTAATTATCCTTGACAGCATGTAATTTAGTTACAAAAATTGTAAACGAAAGGTCGTGCAATTATCTTAATAATAACAAATAATAACAGTTAAAGAGGTTCTTCATTGTTTGATAATTTAATTTTTAAACTGTAGGATGAACAAAAATACTTCTTTTGAAGTAGCAAAAATTATATAATTATAGTTATAATTGCCACTTTCGTATGACTTTTACATGTCTATGTACAGAAGATTAATTACACCAGTTTATGTCATCCTTGAAATCAACCAAATTCTACCAGTACTATCTTTTACATAATACATAACATAAATTATAAATTCATCGATCAAAATTGGACACCCGATATATGGATTTTCCTCAAATGAAACACCTCTCACTCCCCCTCCCCCCCCTCTATCTCGTAGTTAGATATAGAATTAATATTCGAATATATACACAAAAATATTTTCGAAAAAAAATCATGCTGGCTTGAAGGAAGGAAGGAGCAAGTTGAAGCGAATCGAGTAGCGTCTTTTTCAAAACAACCGATGCAATTTGTTATTGCAGTCGACCACTCGAAACTTTTTACCCTTAGCGTAAAACTCCCTCGTCCAGTCTTAAACAAAATTAGAGAGAAGTTCGATTAAGGTCAAGCAAAAATTTGCACGTTGATTTTTCAGTGAACTGTTTTGTGACGAGCTGGAGCATGTAAATGTAGTTGAACGTAAAGGCCAGAAAAACAGAAGTCGAGTTTCGCAAACATTCGAAAGGTTACGAGAAATTTTGTAAATAAAACGAACGTGCGATGGAGAAAGATGGAACACATGGTATTAATATATAAAAGAGTAGTTTAAATTGGTGTTTATTATTCCTTGTCAAAAATTCCTAATATCTACCAACAGAACGACAGACCGAGGAAATTTTACAGAAAGAATTCACAAAATAAAATTACGGGTCGAGTAAATTACATTGAAAGCTTTTATTTGAATTTTGTTAATTGATAAAGTCATTTATAGTAATATCAAAACTGCACATAATTAAATGTAGAATTAATTATTCCTTTCTTTTTATGAGAAAAAAACAAAATTTGTTACCTTAAAAAACGTTATTTTTAAACTATTGTGTTATACACTTAAAAAATATTCTTTTCAATATTTGTATTTTGCAAAACCTAATAATAAGATCATTATTCATTCTGTAACAAAACGTCTCCAAAATGGTAGCTTAACACTCCTTTCTTTGGTCACATTAACCTAGAGCTACCCTAAACTCCGCCTAACCGATTACATAACCACCTCGCTCCACCAATTACAGCATCCACAACAAAGAAACTATCTCCAAACAACCAGAGAAACTTCCGTTGCATCCATCAAAACGACCACAACAAAACACACACGCGCGACTCTTAAGTAGTCAAAATAAATGATAGTCTCCTTTCTCTACTATTCGCACTCGACCCTATTCGCTGATCCAGTTTCCTTGACCATTAAATCTTCTCACGAAACCCACGCAAACATTTCCCTGAAGTCAGCAAATTCACGAGACGTATTAAATATCTGACGTAGACACCTGTGCCACTCTGAAGACGCTATAAGAGAACAACATATTAGGTTAGATCTGTACATCGTATGAGTCTCAAACTCAAAATCAAATTTGATGAAATTTTTATCACAAAACTTTCCAAAGCAGGTAGTCTTATAAAACTTCTTAAAATTTCACGATTTTCGCGCTCAAATTCTTCCAAAAAATCCAATTATGTAATTACACCTATGAAAGCAACAGACATGCACGACATAATGGCACTTTGGCTACACCGAAGTGGTCCGAAAAGAAAAATATTCCAGATCATGTATGATCCTGTCAAGTGTAATCTTGTCAAGTCCCAAACCCCTTGTACTTCTTCGCATTCCTATTTCAATCTCCCACGAAACCCATGCAGACATTTCGATGAAGTCAGTAGAGGCACCTATAGACTGGACACCTATGTTAAAGAAGAAAAGGGAAAAGGGAACATCCCAAACCAGACCAGAATCGACATCGTTCCATCTTGACTGGTATCAAATTTCTATTTCTACGTTTGCAACACGTGTCCCTTTAAGTCTGACTGACTTCGCAGCCACGAGATATTGCTTGCATGGACAATACGTGTGGCCAGTAACGATAGAGGTAAGGGTGGAAGAGGACACTGTTCGTTTAGACGCTTATGACAACGACAAGGTGACACTGAGGACACCGAGGATGCAGCAGAGGAAGAATGCTAGCAGGGTGGTGTACTCGGTGACGGCAGCACGAGGATGGGCCACGCTACGTCGCCAAAGGGGCGCGTATCGACCGACTCGTACTGTCTGTCCCTCTGCCACCCTGTCTGTCCCACCGTTCATACGTACCAACGGTACGGACACACAGTGGCGATGCTATTACAGGCCACCCACCCCATCAGCCTCTTTCTATCCTCTCATTCTTCCTCCTGTTTTTGCTGCTCCATCCGTGATTCCTCTAGCCTTGTCTCGGTGTGCACACGCTTCCTCCTCTCTTTCACTCTCGCTTTCACTTCCATTTTTTCACCCCTTCCGCTTCGTGCTCTATTTTCCCTCCTTATTTCCTTTTATTCTTCTATGTCGTTCTATTTTTCTTTTCGTTCTCACTCTCTCCTTCTTTTTTTTTATTCGGTTCTCATTTCGATGCTTTGTCTTTCCTCGCTGATCTCTCTCGCTCCCTTGCCTTTATTTTCCAGTTAACTTTCTGCATCTCCTCTTTAACCCCTCCGTTTTTGCCCCCTTCACCCCTTTGCGCTTCTCTTTCAACCCTTTATTCTATATCTTATTTTTCCCCTCTGCTGCGCTCTCTCTTGTTCGAGTTTTCCATTTAAGAAATTCATTACAGAGGTCCGCGGGGCCCTTTGTGTTCGTTTTTGAATGAGAAAGAATCGTGTGACTGGGGAATGGAATGTTGTCTGTGGCAGCTGATACTAAAAAAATCGAACCTAAAGGGAAGCACGTTACAGGAATGAATTTCAACATTTCAAGTTAGCCGGTATTAAAAGACCATTATCCAACTCACATCTCACCTACCGTCACTTAATTCTCTCTCTCTCTCTCTCTTTTTCTCTTTCCCTTTTTTCTTCTTCACACTCTTTACGTCTCTTACATCTCGCTTATTCTCCTCTCATTACCATACGCTTCCCTATTCTCCAACTCCGCTCCCTTCGTCAAATGACACTACGCTATGATCGAGACGCTTATACCAGGGACGATAAAAATAAACAAAGGTTCGTGAGAAATTCATGTGACACGCGAAGACAGACCGCGACTTCGATCTTATCCACGCGTCCATCAATGCATTCACGCTAAATAAAGTAGACATTGCATCAAGGTCCCACGCTTGCGAATGCAACGGCGAGACAACCATCGAGCTACCCCTTTCGTGTCCCAGAAATCGCCGTTGATCCAGATCCGGTTACTCTCGGCTCGGAAACAGAGACAACGGTTTCCGGCCACGAGGCCGTTGTTCGTCGGAAATTCGTCGCGGCGCACGCATCGCGGCGAGCACCCCACCACTCGCCGTTTGCCGCGCTAATAACCGGCCGAACGAGTTCCATCGGTGGTGCACGAGGGAGCTGCGAGAAACTTTCTCGCGGGGAATCCCCCTCCACTCGAAACCAGCGACGCAGTGCACGCCGGGACTGTACCGGTAATTCGCGGCGAAATAAGTCCAGAGTAAATACCGGCTTCCGATCTCTTCTCCAGAGGGACGTTGCGTGAGATTTTTTTTTCTTCCTTTTTTTTCTTTTTCTCCTTTNTTCTTTTTCATCGTGGATGGTAGGATGAGGACTTTATACGTTTAGAAGGACGGGATATACCGGCAGGGCGTGACAAGTCCTTGTGTAAATTGGACCGGAAGGCTTAAGACGAGGGGTGAGAAAATATACGAGAACGATGCGGTCTGAATTTTTTTTTTCCTCTTTTTTTTTATATTAGCCGTGTGCAGTATTGTGCGGGGTGTGAGGTATAATGAGTATAATCACATGGTACGTTGGTTCAGAGGTTTCAAATTACTGCCTATGTTTTATGGACTTTTTCCCTCTCTCTTTTTTAATATGTTATCCTGAAAAGGTTTTATTTTAATGAAAAACTTGAGGGTCTAATACTGTTGATATTTTGAATCAGTAATTAAGTTAGACGAGAATTTTCGTTTCATAATAATGTGAAGAAGAATAGAAGTTTTATAGAAAAATCTTGGAAATATAAAATTTCAAAGTTTTTTATACACACGCACACATACCCACAGTTATTTCATGTTCGAAGTGCATTCAAAGAAGAAAAGAAGAAAGTCGGTCAATATTTTCTCAACCATAAACGAAATTCACCCAAAAGCGTTTACGATCTGCTGTGCACTTCCAGGACCATTCTCCTGAAAGTCGTAAACTTCTACCACTAAAGGCCCGTCGAAAATCTACCCTATACCGAACACGTACGCTTCCTTCTTTCTTATTTTAAAACAGCGAAAACATTTCTAACCTTGGTTCTCCATTCCACTATGAACTTTCCATATAACGACAATAATTTAAACGAAAGAACGATAAAAGATAGAAACAGACGAAACAAATACGTCAAACTTCGCAAAGTTTAAGTCTATAACCTACGCTGACGTAAAACGTACGGAATAATGATCGATCAACCAAGACTATACCTGCAGTCCCTCAGTCATCGACAAAAATCTCCACCATATTTAACAGTGCTTTAAATTCACCCCACAATTGTCCCCTTTCCACACACATCAATTCTCCTCGCATTCGCATTCGAAACATATTAACCTTGATAATGAAATGGTTGAAATTTACATCGTATGAAATCCACAGACAATCAATCTCCCAATATTCTCCAAAAATTTCCAATTGCATCCCTGAAACTAAGTATACGTACAAATAATTGGAACAAAGAAAAAATGAATATATAATTTGCAGTTAACTTGCCCTACCATTTACATTCCGATGGTGCGTGGCCAAATCAACAGCAAGATCGGTTACACGCCGAATCACTTCGTCCGAACGCGGCGAAGAATAACGTGTAACTGAGACAGGAAGACATCGGCGAAAATTAACCTGAGCGCGAGCCTGAGTTGTTTACGTTAGGTCCTATCTGCAAACCACGCCCCCGCTCTTGTTTGGCACGATTTCCTTACTGCGAGCTTCACGCGAGTACACGTGTACCCGATTCGATTCTACGAGGTTTGAATTCCTGAATATACACGTAGGCCGTAAAAAAAAGTAACCTGGAACCCATAGCATGCTTTGTCGCTCGAAAAATGACGAACACACGTGCCGCTAGATGGAGCTGATAACGGACTGCCACTTATTGGTATAAGCGGAGCCGTTCAATGCCTCTTAGAGCATGGCAGCGTAAAGGGGAATCGTATTTCTCTTCGGCCCTTTGAAGAGCCGAAGTATTAAAAGCCGACGATGCATCGAGAAGGCTCGTGGCAAAATGCATGCACTACCGACAGCAAAGTAAATCCCGGGCCTGGCCGAGGTGGAGGGAGGCAGGGCGAGCGAAGGAGTGGGGGCACTCGTAAGGAAAACATTGGCGTTCGTGCGCCGGAAGAATATCCGATCCGGAAAAGCGTTCGTCGAGGAACGCTTTTAGAAAACGGCCGCGGGAGAAATAATTCCGAAAGGCCGGATAATTCTACGGTCCAACGATCGGGTTATTTTTGAGCCGGGACTTTGAAAGTTCGCTTCGCGTGTCATATAAAAAGGTTTTTCAACTGAAGTTTCATGGTGTAATTTTCCAAAGTGTTTTCTTCTGCCTCCTTTTTTTTTCAAACTCCACCGTTCGACAGGAGTTTGAACATTACTCGACTGCTTTTATTAAACTCTGTGTTCCTGCGCGTGGGGGAGGCTGGGCCCGCTTGAAATTGCTCGGTTAATTTATCTCGGGAAAAATTCGGGAAGTGGAATTAAAAAGGGAGCAACTGTGTGTACTCGTGGTCGAGGTCGGGGAATGTTTATTCGCCGATTGGAAACTTGGCTCTATTGGCCACGTGTCTCGGTGAACGGGAATATCGAAGAAGGAACGGTGTATGGCGAATGCCGTGCTGTCGAGAATGTACTATTTCTTCTTAGAGAGAAGTGTCGATTCTCCCAGATTTACCCACGGCGAATAGAAGTGGACAATGCCATGTAAGACACCACTTCTACGTTGACAATAGTATTGTAGTCTGCAGAGCAAGTCTAAAGAAGCTTTTGTACTCTTGTAGACTAATGCTGTTCACAGGTGATACCCCTACACGAGTCTTTTTCTTGCTTTTCTACCAGTTTCCAGAACATGTCTCTTTGAAGCAAGCCGTGTTAAGGCAATTGAGTTTATGACACTGTACATGCTAGACAAAGACATTTTTGGGAACACCTGAATTCAAACGTGCCCGCTGTAGTCAGTTTTTCGAGATGGATATCAAAATCCAAGTATTAAGTTGCAAAGGATACGTTTTGGTAGCTGTTTGAAAATTTGACAGCAATTCGTAGATGTAAGATCCTTCACACGATAACTTCGACCGTTTCGTAGAGTACTTAGACCTGGCACAAGTTTCGAAACTTCTCGACTCAATTCTATTCTCCTTTCTCGAAAAAGCTGCGCGTTTTTTTAGAAGAATTTTTAGCATAGAAGTGAAATTGAAATTAATGTTCACAGAAGAATAATCTCAATTTTTATGTCGATCTCGATCTCTCATAAATTCCCTAGCCTTCTCCTTAGTTAATACTACTAGCACATATCTGGGTGTCCCAATAGTGTCCTATAAAAGGAACCATCGAAACGACATCGCCATAAAAACTTCGAACATTTCCCCGTGATTCAGTCTAATACTCCCGAAAGCAATCCCTCGATCTAATCCACGAAATCCAGCCAAAACGGGCCAGACGATGATTAAGCGCGACAACGTGATCAGACTGCCTCCTATACAGCGGATAATTACAACCCTTATGAGCCAGATAAATTACGGTTATTAATAACAGTCCGGCCAACTGTCCAAGCCAGTTGCTAGATAGGAAGGAAGTTGGCCGGCTGATACCGGAACGCTGGTCGAAAGGCAGATAGCGGATTCGTTGGACTCTCTGGGCTACTCGAAACTACCAGAGGAAGCCGAAAGAGCGGTGGGGGTGCATGCAGGCTATGGGTTTTTCTCCTGTGGAAATGCAAGGTTCGTGAACACGGAACACGTCCGTAGAGTCTACTATCTGCTAGGTTTCGTTCGCGATGCACTATCCGCTGCTAAGGGGCGGGCAGGCCATATTGTAAATTCGTAAGTTTATACGTAGTAAGTTGGTGCTGCCGGATCGTGAATTTCCTGCTTCCCTTCCGGTGTAGGCCGTCCATGACATGCCAGTGATAAATATTCATTTTGTCGGCCCTGGAGATACCCGTGAGAGAGGCAATAAAGAAATCGAGAACTCGTAAAAAGGACGTTAACGTGGCGCAATGATCGTGGAAGCTCGACCCCCTAGTGCAGTCTCGCGATACGAAGTAACGAGGGAATAAACTTTCCAGGCGGATAGAAACGGTATATCGCGGCGAAGCATTCGATATTGGATGAGTTAGAGAGCCACGTGTGAGGCGGCCACGAGGCCCGACCGTGTCCATCTTCCGCGCGCCCGCCACGAAATGGCGGCCCAGCCAAACGATTAATATGGCTTTTACTAGCCGGTTAAACGGAGCTAGGAAATTCGTCGGTGATGCATATCACCCCGCTGCAATTGCATTGCCCGGCCGTATGGCCAGTCGTAGTTTATGTTGTTGGAACCGGGGTGGGAAACGGCTGCAGATAAACCACTCGAAACAATTACGGGGCTGGGTTCCTGCACAATTCAAAGACGCGAATTCGATAAACGAGACGAAGAAAGATATATATGGGTGGTAACTGCATCATGAAAACCGACAAATAACTTATAATTACTATCAACGTTAAATAACATGAAACAACTTGGAACACAGGGCACGGCTGTATGAATTGAGAACTGTTATTCAATATCAACAAGTATAGTAGCAGCAATCCTATATTCGATAGAAACTAATGATAACCATGTTATAATATAACAATGAATGACGAGACAAAAGAAGATGTGGTTGAAAAATGTTTGCGGTGCAATTACATACTTTATGGAAACGAATTTTTGTTGCAGATTGAATGTATATTATAACGGTAAAATTGAATATTTTCTTATGATCAATTTAAATCCACTAGTCCCCTGAAACCGTTTTGTTTTTTGCAGAAACAACTCTCCTCAACTTCCTCATTTTCCTCGCACACACTTTCTCAATCTCTAAAAATGCCAGGCATTGTTTAAACGACCACTTATATTCTACTTTCTACCGACATGAAATAACAAAATACTGGCTCGCTAAAGGAAAATTGCAGCAGGGAAAGATTGAACTTGGAAAGGGAGCATAAAACACTGAGACTCGTTACACGGTGTGAAAGCTTGGGAACGTGGATCGTGCGAGAAGAAAATAAAAGGTTCGCGAACTGGGTGGAGGAACGCAATGTAGGTTGTCGAACATCTCAATTTTTATCAGTGCGGATAGCAGACGTATCGTATCTGGGACATCGAGTTTATCGGACCTTATCAGTATCGGGTAACCTTATTTGCATAGGACAGAGCGACGGCATTTTTATTCTCTTTCCATCGATCGTGATGGAATGGATTTAATCTTATGGAAATATCGGAACGAAAGGGCAGCGAACTGTGATGAGACAAAGATCTAGACGCTCGTCATTTTTCATTGATATCGATCAAGCAGTAAATCTCCGAACATTTTGATTTCCCAATGGAAAGTGGTCTAACTGAAACCTTTGACTGCGACGCTCGTTCGAGACTGAATTTTCCGTCTCCCATTCCCTTTAAATTGTTCTCTCTACATTTTGTACTTTTTCCACCAACGAACACATTCTTTCTGCTCCATAATTCGTGAAAGATCGAACTTCGAGGAGATGGAATTTTTTTCCATCGATCTCCTCTCGAAAGGCTGATGCCAAGAGAAAATTATGGCGCGAAAAATTGGGACCTCATCTCGCGTATCCTCGCTTCTATTATAGTATACTATCGTGCGATCAGTCGAGAATGAACCACGATTTTCTCTCCACGATTTTGCGTGTCATGGTTTATGGTTGTTACTTTAAGGATCTTTTTTTGAATTTCAAATATAATTTAAGAATAAATTTGGATCAAACCGTATGGATTTTGAACATAGTGCAATAAAGAAAAATATTCAAAGAATAATTGGTTAAAAAATATATAATTCAAAATATCCAGTTACTTTAGTAACGACAGGAAAGGATTACCAGAAAACGTTCAGCGAAGATAAAAGTTACAGAGTGATATATTGGATAAGCCGTAGACTAGTGGGGAGTCCCCACCGTAATGACCTCGAGCGACAAACTGATTTCAGTCAGATTATATTCTTCATATTTAGTTTCTACCTCGTTTAAAACAAATAATGTCACAAACTGTACATACTTCGTATTTCTTGCAATTAGATCGCGTGTAATAATCTAATAACAAAACTAAATACTCCTCTTACGTCACATATAAAGTTACAAATGATCGTGTGAACGACTTACTAGAATCACTAATTCTATACAAATTAAAGCAACTGAAATAATTGGTATAAATTACTATAAATTACCAGTAATTGTAACAATAAAGTAACAAGACTCGGTAATTTCAATTACCACAATTGAACTGATTTTCCAGTTAAAAGCGAGCGAAACACGAATTCACGATGATTCGCCAAGCTATACTTCCATGGCCACCATCAGAGTATTCCCCTGAATCCAATAGCCTTTTAATCCCCGTGTACTCTCCCCACAAAATTCAGCCGAAGTTCCCTTATCGGAATCCACGGGTTTCCATTGCACGGGATGGTTTTTGGCGCTCGTAGAGGCACCATGGTACATTATCTCGCGGCCATTACGTGAGTGTCTGGCGGGACTATGGCGGATGGAGTTGTGGAGCGCAATAGGCGGCGCCACATGCGGTTACACGCGGACAGCCCGTGATTTTATAGAATCTATACGTTTCAGAACGACGCGCGTTTTCTGACATTTCAAAGGAAACGCGTCCAACTCGATTTCCGTCGGCCGCATTCGAGCCACGGTCTATCGACTGTCACGCTGTTTATTTATTAAACCGCGCGCCGACGCGGCGTATTCACTGCGCGAGTTCATTTCGTGGACGCGTACGCTCGCTACCCTCGCCGTTTCGCTTCTGTCTCTCGTGTTAGTCTGTTACTCCGGCCTTTTGGATATACACTGCGGGCCTCCAAGTGGCGAATAACCACCGGAGGAAGGTTTTAAGGAGACGTGATCACGTACCGTGGCTCGAGCGGTTTAAGGCGCGCCCGCTTAACTCTTTACGCAAAACGAGAGGAAGAATTAAGCAACCTGGGTTTCTTGAATATATTAGACCGGGCTGCCTCGAATTTAGGATATTAAGGCAGAGCATCTGCTGTTTTCGGGAAGTAGTCTTACTTCTTAGTCTCAGAAGTGGAAGGAAGGTAGAAAATTTTGCTGTGGAAGTTGTGTTACCTTATTTTAATTGTTTTAAATTTATTTTATGTTTCTGTCGTTATGATTTCGTAGTTTATTCGTATATCGTTTCACCCATGATTACATTTTGAACTGGATAAAAATTTTGGTAGAAATTTTTATTTTAGCTCCTCGAAGAA
Organism: Euglossa dilemma; assembly: GCA_002201625.1. Classification (NCBI taxonomy): domain Eukaryota; kingdom Metazoa; phylum Arthropoda; class Insecta; order Hymenoptera; family Apidae; genus Euglossa; species Euglossa dilemma. Next base: position 309,244 of record NIJG01000091.1, on the reverse strand, counting down.
TTTTCTTTGTGTTTCATGATGTTGGAGTCCGATAGTAAACTCTCTTTCGGAAATTATAAAAAGTACAGTTTATTGTTACGAAATATGTTTATAGTGACAAATGGGAGCTGTTAACCTGTTACATAATTAAAATCCAGTGAAGGCTGTTTGAATGCTGCATAAAATTATCAACATTCGATACAAATTTCATGAATCTATCTAAATTTTATTAATACAAATTTTGATTACGTTTAATTTTTGATATTTTGATCGTGTATGGATCTATAATATCTATATCCCCTATTGATTTACAGGAATCATTTACACGAAAGTTAATAACAAAGTAGATAACATTTTTGCAATATCCTATCTGAAAAACACTGTTTGCATATCGTGTTTGTTTTCTCGATTGCCTACATAGTACACCAAAAATTGCTTCAGCTATCACCTTTTTGTTATTTCCGAAAATAAAGAGAAAATATCGCGCTCAATGACTTGTTGAAATCGGAACATCGATAACAATTATCCCTCAACGATTAAACGTATTGTCATCGAGCCGTTTTCTGCGTGGATTAGTTTTTATTTACGGAAGCTTAAAAATACGGTAAATCTTCGACTGAACATTCGTCCGAGGCTTTTATTACTAAATAAATCATACTTCATACGGATTATCCTAGATTTTCCCCACAAATTCTGCATCCAAAAATAAAAATAACACGAAAACAGTATATAACGATGATTCGTGAGTATTTTGTAATATTAAAAAAAAAATACATATATATATAAAATGCCGGACAATAAAAATATTTGTCAATCGGAAAGCGTCGCTACCAAAAAAGTAAATAAGACCAGCCTAAACTCTACACCTCGAACCAAGTACGTACAAAAGAAACAAGCAATGAATAGCCCTTTCCGAGGCATAATTACCAGAACAAAGTCAACCACAACTCTAAAAGCGTCCCTGTGCTACTCCACGAAAGATTCAGAGGAAACAATTTATCAGGCACAAGAAGAAAGAAACAAGGAAACGAAAGAGAAAAGAGAAACATAACAATCGTTCGTTCTCAATAAAAGGGTACATGTACACATGCATACTCACACATACATACACAAGAAAAAGGAAACAAGAAACCAAAAAAGAATGGGAAAAAGGAAAACAAATAATTCTTTGTCGAGGAAACCCTAGCCAGGTCCTCGTGGCTCGTGGGAATCGTAATTATAGGGCGCTAATTGGAGACGGTCTGAGAATCTTCGTCTTCGTCAACGAAACTTTAACTCGGAACTTTCGTCGTATTCTGACATTTCCCGCCTATTCCGCCCCCCACCCTGCGCCCGACCCCCTACCGTGCGCCTTTCTTCACCGGAAGGAACGTCTAAAGCGGAACACGTTTCGCCCGCAGGCTGATATTCTTTTGACGGTCTTTAATTTCCAACGACGCGTGGGCGTCTGGGAAATTAACGCGCGGCACGACGTAATTAGCTTCATTCGAAAGGCGAGAAACGAAGGTTTCGCTTTCGCGACTATATCTCTCTTTAATGGCTCTCCCATTCACTTTGAAGTCGATTTCGTTGGCATTCAGATCGGTTACGTGTTCGAGTGAAAAAATAACAGTGACCAAATGGGAACTACGATGCAAGGTCCTAAGAAGTATTTATGCTAATAATAGTATCCCAATATTTTTACAAAAATAATTCAAAATTGATATCACATCATATGAGCACCTAGCGTCGATCTTTTGATCCCTCGATCACTGCGAACACCGCTAACCAGATTTATAAAAATCACGATAGCTTGCAGAGTCCATCGTTACTCTTCGCGGTAAAACGTCCCCAGCAGTATGACTCCATGACAAACAATCGCTATGATTTAATACCACTCTGGCGGTATGCGGTTCGGATACGTATCGACGCGAGCTTGGAAATTCCGCCGCGTGTGGCGCAACCATCGTCGACAACATGATCGACGCATCTCGTGTGTTCGTAAGTCACAGATAGTTCGCACGGATGACCGCGTGATGTTAGCGAAACAGGCGGCCGAGGTCAGGGCCGAAAATATTTCTGTCTAGACACGGCCGCGAATGCGCGAGACCATCCCAGGGCTGCGGCATCAATTATTGCACGTACCCCAGGTGAATTAGTGGCGGCTTAATTAAGCCTGCGTACAGAACCCAACGCGAGACAGCTAACTCCTTGCTATGCGATCGCATTGTACGTGACCGTCCAGTTTCACGTAATGGGTTATGTAACGGTTGTCGGATCGACCGGGGTATTATACGCGTGCAACGTCGGAAATGGATATATTTGCGGGACGGATGCCCATGTTTGCATTTCGGTTTGGATTCGCGTCTTTCTCATCGTGTAATTTTTTCATCTCCGCGGAAGTTTTGCGAACGAGATAAATTAATGGGAAAAAGAGATTCCCTAGGATATCGAGTTTTTATAATTGTAAAGTGATGAATGTAAAATAACAGAATATAAAATCATCCAATTGCAAATAAATTATGTTTTTCTTGCATAAATTGAATCGTACTGTTTCTGATCATTAAGTGTAATTCTTCGAATTTTTGCGTAGTAATTACAATGGTTTTATTTTTTATTGTGTATTCCGAAGAGTCTTTCTACGCCATAATTTTTTTAAATCTTTCTACGATTTTATTAGTCTCGTTAACACGATCACTGCTGATTGGATTTTTATTATCTCTACTGTATGGTAATGCATAATTTTCCAGCAAAGTCTACTGTGAAACTTCACGTACGTGTTTTACCTGAATAAATATGAATTATTCTATTTTTAATTTTGCAATTTTTAATTCGCGTTTTTTTATTAAAGTTAACGTCATACGCTTGCTTAATTGAAATAGACATTTCCACAGGTCGAGGATAAAATTCGTCATAAAATTACACGAATGTAGGAATTTTGTACTCAACGAAATAATGGTTATAAAACAAGAATAAAACGAAAGAAGATTTCACGACTCGCTATAATTTCGCGTTTTAAATCTAAAATTCAAATATTTATCGTGCAATGCATCAACTGTACCATCACTTCAGACCTTTTTAACTATCTTCAAAAAACGTTCGTATAAAAAATATTTGCCTATCCATNCGAGGATAAAATTCGTCATAAAATTACACGAATGTAGGAATTTTGTACTCAACGAAATAATGGTTATAAAACAAGAATAAAACGAGAGAAGATTTCACGACTCGCTATAATTTCGCGTTTTAAATCTAAAATTCAAATATTCATCGTGCAATGCATCAACTGTACCATCACTTCAGACCTTTTTAACTATCTTCAAAAAACGTTCGTATAAAAAATATTTGCCTATCCATTCCAGTGCATAATACTTTTATTCACGACCTTGCCGTAGCATGTTCATTGACCATTTCTGCCACACAGAAGGAATGTATCTGCCGACTGTTACCCACATGCATAAAATAAATACCAATATAAACAATCGCCACAATCATCATTTAATAATTCGCATTATTTCAAACAAGCTTCCACTTACGCCGGTGTCAGAATTTTTGCATCGTATTATACGAACCCGTACGACACGAAGGTCTTCTGTAATTTCTAACAAGCATAAAATCAGTTTACATGAAGACAGGTACCGAACCCGATCCCAAAACATTTCTCACGTACCAAATTACATCCTACGTAATCTTCTTAACTCGGTGGAATAATCTGCGAAGTACACTCCAAACGCAAACTTTCCTGCCTCGCTGCCGTGAAATGCTGGTTAGCAAGCCGAGAAACTACCGATCGATCCATACCCCACTCAATGTCAGCATCAGTAACAGAAACTAATGTCAAAAAGCTTGAATCGGCGAAGACAGGACGGTTTGGCTCTGTGCGTAACAGAGCCGAGCAACCCGAGTGTTTCGCAGATTCTCCAACTAGCGGCGCTTCAGTCACGCGACTTGAGCGCGCTACTCGTCGACGAGTTTAGGCACAAACACGCCGCGCTATCTCCTTTCGGGGTAAGTGACGTGACACTCGTTGGGCCGGCTCGAAATCGCGCGACAAATAGTTGCTACATCGGTACGGCGGTGCAGACGGTTCCGGGGAGCTATCGACCGGCATCACCTCGAGATTTCTTGCCTCGAACCGGCAACACGCGATGAATATTGAATTTCTGTGGCGTCACGGATTTGCTGCGCCCGCGAACCGAGCGTGAACTGTGGGAACGCGTTGCCTTTTATTCTCGTTACGCGTCGTGTCGGTAGACCGCGAGCTCGCGATAATCGTAGGGATTTTGCTACAGTAAGTTATCGAGACACGGATATCGTCGGAATTTTCGTGTTATCTAACACTGGAACGAACGATCTTCAATGGTTACTTAGACACAGCAGACATAGATAACAGTAATTCTAGCGTGCAGATAAGTAAATATGTTAATTACTGTCCCATCCCGATACGAGTTGACGTTAATTCGTTTTTAAAAGCAGATACGTGTTTTTAGTAGGAAGAAAGGAAAATATCGATACCAGTATTTTTCACTAGATTGGCAATTTCAGCGTTAATTGGGTTACCCGCTAATTTTGGCAGTAGGACTTCTCTGTGTGAGGCAAAGTAACTTGTTGGATATTTTATTTCATGGAAGTTTATTTAGGTAACGAGTGTGATTATACGTGTCTATTTTGTTTCGTCGTGGTCAGTTAGTTTTTGTTGTTCGCGTGTAGTGTATTTAGTTGCTCGTTTCAACTTTTTCAGGCATCACGTTATGATTCAGATAAAGGTGAATATATCTAGATTGTTTGTCTGGACCATATTCACCCAACATTTGTGTGATCAAGCTTTTTTTAGATTAATACGAATATTTATTCAGGTGATATTATGGTGTTAGTATATATGACGTTTACATTGGATATTTGGGCAGGATATTATTAGATGTAAGAGAAATAAAATGAGAACAAAATAAGATTTACTTAAAAGTACCCAAATTGTCCAAAAATAAATACTAATGTGCAATTACAATTTTAAATTACGATTGCAAATTTAAAAAGACATGTAATATATTACAAGTGTTGAAGAAATATCTGCGAAATAGGCTGTTATGTAAGTTTGCAATTATCACTTTTAGTATTTGTAGTCTTCGTGTGTGTAATATTACTGGTTGTTATATAATTTGTTTAACTTCTATTTCAAGACACTTGGAAATCGTAGGAGTGTTAATTTTTGCGATGCATTGAACGCTCAAGTAATTACAGTACCATGCTTGCATGTAACTTATACAAATGAATGACACTAAAAAATTATAAATTTATAATCAATGATATTTCATTGAATAATTCATGGTATAACATCAAAATCCATTTTCATCTTTCTTGTTTTCCTATTCTCATTATTTCCAAGAAAGTATAAAATTACAATGAAATTTGTATGAATGGAGATAATAAGAAGATAATTACGGAACATCTCATTGTTAGGCAAAAAATGTCAAGATTCCACTTGAATCTGAAATATTTAATTAAGACATACGTTTCTCCTCAGGTTTAATTCAAATACAAGCCCGACGTGGAATACCGTACAAAATATTCCCATTCCAGGGTCTAAATAATTTCAACTCTAAAAACTACTGTTGCCCTGAACACGGACCCTTAATTTCCTCCTTCTGAGACGCTTTTGAAAGGCCGTGAGCATAAGTAGAGATGCCAAGACGTTAACGAGGGATATTTTCAGCAGTTTCCTGAATTTTGCATACGTCTAGCTAGAACCTGCCATACGAGGCATACAAATGCATGCAATAATAACAAGAAGACCTAGCACGTGTCCTTAATTGTAGAAAATTAGCACGCAATGCACAGAGAGTCTGACTTCGTTGCCTCCTCGAGTATAGGATGTATCAATCATTCCTGAATATATCTGAATTATCTGTAATAAATATCCTGTTTAAATATCCTAGCAAACGTCATGTTTCAAACTCACGGCCTGGTCCTTGTGAAAGTCTTTGAGTAGAGGTAGACTAATATATTATATCTTTGTTATAAAAGGAGATCTAGCTTATATCCTTGAGTCGGAGACCTGCAGAGTGATCTATGTAGCCTAGAATCCCACTTCTAGGGATCAAGCTATAAATCTTATCGAGGACCCCATCGACGACCTGCAGGGCAAGAGTCTGATATCGATGAACAAACTGACCCATTTGACGAAGTTTGTTGCAGATAAGTAAATTGTTTTCCCCCGAGACAGAACAGTATTGCTAGATATCTGAATATCAAAGTAGACAATGTTCAGGGAAATATAGTTGTCAGCTCTGATTTGGTTAGGTAGTTAGGTGATTGCAAGTTATACCGTACAAGTTTCTGGAGGTGTGCTTAACTTTTATTCAATTTATAAATTACAGATGTGTTTTACAATTCAAACCTCCGGCGGTAGTCTAATTTGACTCCGCGAACCTTTTCATTAAGGATTTATTTAATTTTACGAATTGCGAGTGTGTTTTGCAACTCAAAGTTCCACGTAGACTAACTCGATTCCGCGAATCTTTTGATTAAGGATAGTCGGTTTAAGTTACTGTACGATTTTATGGAAGGTATTCGAATTGGTTCTCGGTAGAAGAGTCCTAACTGAGTTGCAAGCATTGCTTATGCATTTCTGCAATTCCTAGAAAGTTTGTACTTGTTTGTATAAGTAGAATAGACCAAGGACTTCGAGCAGCTTCCAAGTAGATGTTAATTGCATTTTAGTCTAATTGAAAGAATTATGCGTGTAAAATCGCGACCTTGAAATATTGAAACACCTTGATCGTGAATATATCGTCGTAACAAACGTAACTCCTATGGCATCGAGTCTTCTTTTGCTACTTTCACTCGATACTCAACGAAACGAAACAGTGTCATAACTGGAACACTGAACACATGCACAGTCTATGTATGCAGAACTCATTCTTAAATAAAATTAATCTACTTTTTAGACAAATAACTTTAAATTAAACTTCTTTAAATTTTTACACAATTACCTTTTCCGGTATTGTCTTGATAATTCAGATATTAATTTCGGATAATTCGGAACAAAGTGTTTCACGTTCAACAGACTATTATTCTACATACTGTAATATGGTGCCAAAAAAATATGCTATAAGAATTCAAAATTGTCCTTCGTATGTCTTTTCACCGAGATAGGTGCAACTAAAATAAAATAGAAAGAAAGAGAGAGAGGATAAAACAGTGCTAATAAATTTTACAAACAATATTTCCGTGCCACCCATATACGTTTCACCTGGTGGAATATTCCTTTGTCAAACATTCTCTCCTCTAGCCACATAGTTTTCCAAATTTTATCATCGTCAAACTTCGACAGTCACATATTTCCTTTTTAAAAGCCCAAATGCGACATTTTTCTACCGGAATGCACCCGCATGATGGAAAAGCAGACATGCCGGACGAATCTCAATAAGCACGGAAAATTGTACTGAAGAAAAATTGAAAGAAGCTTCGCATGTTTCCCTGAAGATCCCTCGAAACGTCTACCTGCTTCCAAGGGAGACTCACCCTTTTCCAACTCCTATGGACGAGATATTTCGCCTACGCGATACCGTTACTGGAGTGCCATGAACAAAGTATAGTGTGTCGCAAAAGTAGATATTCCTAATTCTTCGATTATTCATTTTACAACACGATTTTAAAATCTCTATTGAACTCTTCACATCAAACTGGCACATATGTGCACGTTTAATTTTCTTTAAAATAATGATTATTGTTTGCGAAAAGAGAATTAGTATCAATTGGAGGACTATTCATAATAGAATTCCTCAACAGTAAAAAGAAAATTGCAGTTTTTAAATATTAATAAATAATAAAAAAAACGATTTTTAATAATTATAAAAATATATAATATTTTTCATATTTACTTTCCCCTTTGTTTCAACAAAAAGATCCATGAAATATCTCGCTCGTGACAAGAACGATATCGTATTCGCGAGATATATCGTCGACAGTTGGTGAGAGGTTAAGAGCAGTTCCGATGAAGCTGGCAAACACCCCGGGTAAGACGGAAGCCCCTTTATCGTTTCAAAGATGAATGCGTATAATTCACGAGAAGTCGCCTCGAAGCAACGCGAGGTACCCTGGTGCACGACGAAACATTCCCTTATGTCGATTGATGTCTCCTCGAAAGCAGAACGAGCAACACGTTTGCACAGTGTGTTAAGACGTTTACTAAGCGCCAGACCGTGCTGTGCTTTGTTTAATACCGACGTATATGGAACGCGAGAGATGATTAAAGTAATCGAAATAATTTCACCGAGGTTTAAAAATGAGAAACCGATGGGATTTATCAGAATGCATTTTTTTTTTCTACCCCCTTTCGGTTCTAGAGAGTTGAGAGAATTTGAGGCAGATATTTACAATCAGTGAGAAAATTTTGAGTATTAAAGATGGGAGGAAGAGCTGAGAGAAGGTTTGAGGTTCGGATGTAAAAGAAGAGGGTGTGGTTACCCAAGGTTTCGGATAGATGTGATCGAATGTGCTTGGAAAGTGTTTGTGTAGCTTGGGCGAATTGAGCGAAAGAGATTGTAAAATAGGAAAAGAGAATACGTGCAGATTTAAGTACAGTTGGAGTGTGAGAAGACAGTCTTGCAATCTCACTTCCATCAAAATGAAATACAATTCTTGGATTCATCTTTTCTCGGCGATATTATATCATTTTCTTACAGGTCGCGTGTCGATGTTTGAAATGAATAAGTTAAAACACTTTAAACTTTATATAATTTATGAGAATCCACGAAACTTAATTTATATTGAACAATTTTTAAGTATAAATTCAGGTAAAAATTAATCTGAATTATGGTATCTTAAGGTAGCTAAAGTTAATTCGTATAAAAGTAAAGGTAGCTAACTGAAGGTAATACGAATTTATTTCCCATTAAAATGCATTGAAATTCTTGACATTTAATATAATATATTGACGAAGGCAACCGTCAGAAATTTCATATTTACTGACTTCGAGGATAATTGCATTCAGTATGTAGCATTCGTTATGTTGAATTCTAGGTTTCACTCTTATTACCTTTCTGTAGCATGTATTTGCGGTATGCAAGTAACTTTATCCTATATTTCTGCTTTTCCCCTTCCTTCGAAACCGTACAAATAAAAACATCGAATAAAGACTGCAACATCGACCGATCATTCCTTCATATAAATGAAAATTTCAGTGCATCCAACGATATAATTATCGTACCACATACGCGCAGAAATTAAATTCCACGAATTTTCAGATATTACTGTAAAAATTCAATCGCGTAATGTTACAAACACGCGTAATTCTCTCAGACAGGATAACAAGTCAATTAACATTAATTAATGTTACGGTAGCAGTGAAAATAAACGCGAATTAAATTATTGAGATTTTAAGGAGTTTGGATTAATCCAGGCTGCTCCCGATGGATTAAAATGGTACGAGAGTATGGAAGATAGAATCGTTTGTCATTTTCAATTTTTTCCCCCTTGATTCACTTCACTCGGTTATAAAGAACGCTTAGAGGCTCGAAGCCCCGGCATCTGTTTTTGCTACGCCCCTGTAAAATGCTTGACACTCGCGCGAGTCATATATCACGTTTCTTCGTACAACTTGTCGACAAGTTCAATGAGTTTACACGACAAACTCGATCTGAAGGTAGAAAAACCAAGAAGTATTTTATGGAGTGTCAATGGCGTTGGTCTTTTCGATGCGTTACCGTGTACAAAATTGGATAGGATCTTCAAAATTACCAGAGGAAGAAACAGGAGCCACTTTCTGCGATTAAAACGTTCGTTAGGTACTTTGCTCTCGATAGCTCTGTTCAGAGTTTAGAGGTGCCATTATAGAATATAGAAAATAAGAAAGTCGCCAAAGAAATAACTAAGTTTGTTGAAAAAATATAAATCCTTCTTTTTACTTAATTAAAATTTTTAAAAGAAACTTATACAAAGAAAGAGTCGAAGCGAAGCATGGCAAATT
>NIJG01000091.1:271642-299229 GCA_002201625.1 Euglossa dilemma | reverse complement strand
TGCTTGACACTCGCGCGAGTCATATATCACGTTTCTTCGTACAACTTGTCGACAAGTTCAATGAGTTTACACGACAAACTCGATCTGAAGGTAGAAAAACCAAGAAGTATTTTATGGAGTGTCAATGGCGTTGGTCTTTTCGATGCGTTACCGTGTACAAAATTGGATAGGATCTTCAAAATTACCAGAGGAAGAAACAGGAGCCACTTTCTGCGATTAAAACGTTCGTTAGGTACTTTGCTCTCGATAGCTCTGTTCAGAGCTTAGAGGTGCCATTATAGAATATAGAAAATAAGAAAGTCGCCAAAGAAATAACTAAGTTTGTTGAAAAAATATAAATCCTTCTTTTTACTTAATTAAAATTTTTAAAAGAAACTTATACAAAGAAAGAGTCGAAGCGAAGCATGGCAAATTAAATAAAGGAGAGAAGAAAGGAACCAAATGAAATAGACGATACATTACAAATTAAAATTCATATTTCTTAATAAAAACGCTATCGAATACTTCGTGTATGCTTTCTGCGTGTATTCCGAAACGTATCTCGCGACAGCGACGTCGTAGCACGTCGAATCGCAAGGTACCGTGACTAAGAGAAAATCAGAAATATGAGAAAGTAAGGTGGCCGACATATATCCGGCAACCACTTGTAAGGGTTGACGTACGCAACGTCACCCTTCCGTCTGGCCTCTGTATACCTTCCGCATATACTTTACGCTTTCGCTAACCCTAAGGCGATGCTTTCCAGCTCTCATACGGCCGCGTTTTAACCGTTATTTTTCTCCCACCTTCGCCGGCTATCACTTCGAATATAGAAGGGCTTCAATCCCGGCGCTTTGCCACCTCTACGAGCGACGCGCGCGCCACCGTGCGCCAAAGATTTCAAACTTGGAGTAAATTTAGTTTCCGTCAAATCCTTTGACGCTAGCCCCCCCTTCCAGCCCTGCCGCCATCTCGCGCACGTCGACCGGCGAATCAAATCCATTTAAATTCATATGGAATCCATCGCGAGTTTCGTCGACGTTCCGCTCGAAAGAAGCCGAATAAATCTTCCGGCTAGACGTTCTCACGGTGTCGCTTTAATACACTCGGACAGGGAACAAATTTTCGTTGCATAAAAAGTTCTTGGTCCTGGATGAGCCGGGTCGTTTTAAGGCGAGGAGAAGCCGGTTGAAATTGTTTTATGGTAATTCGAGTTTTCGGCCGAGCTTCGCGTAATGCGACGGAAATTTCATCCGATGTTTGCGGTGACATGACAGATCCTATTGAATGCGTTCAGTCGATAAGGCTGGGTTAGCTTTGGGTTAGGCTAGAACGAAAGCTGAGAACGATTAGTCTATTCATTTAGCGGTTTATCGTATGTGTAAAAAGATTTACAATGTGTCTTAAAAAATTGCGGTTAACTATATGTCAAGTAAATATTAGAATTCGAGAAGATTTTTAATCGTTTTGTTCTTTTGGAGGATTTTATTTCTTTAAGGATTAAAAAGTCAAATAATTATTTCCATGTTTGAAAGTACATGAAATTAACATATAAAAATATTCATAAAGTTAAGAGTTTTTAATTCCTTCTTTATTCAATTGGATATTTAATAACGTGTATGAATGTGTAAAATGACTAAAAGATTAACAAATTCCAAATTTTGATTATTAAATGTTTCACGTGTAAAAATGTAGAATATAAAAATTAACGGAATGACTTTTTTAAATCCGCTTTCACCCGGATTTTTATACATCACTCATCGCCAAACTTGCGTCAGACCAAGAAGTTTTTAAAGTTTAATTGGAACTTACATTGAAACTTGTAGTATTTTCTACCCAGTTTCTGACGTCCTACGAATTTCTAAAATATTAATTTTAAAAGATATGTTGATACGTATATATGATTATTTCGTCACAATAATCCATGATGAATTGATACGCATAAATATTCCACTGGTCAAAAACCCTTACTGCTATTCATATATGGTAAAATTACAAATTGAATTACAAATTGAAATCTTCGAAATAATAATAAAAAGCTAACTTTGCAAATTGGTACTAACCCTCCCTTCGTATTGGAAATTTTCGGTATTTTTATAATTTATTGCAATTTACAACAAACGACCTGACATTTATTTCATATTTATTGTTAACATGAAGCTTCATACAACGCGAAGCTTACTCGCTAACCAAAACGAATGACAAGAGAAAACGCCTCTACTCGCAATTCTTCATCAAACGGAGGGGTAGTAAATGCACAGCAACCCAAATTATGACAACCAAAGGGGAAATCTTCCGACCAACAAAAGGGTAGGAAATTGAAATATGTGGAAAATTATTAAAACTACGTATTCTTCAATCCTCGCAAAATTATTCATCCCATATTCCGAGAATACCTAAATGAAATTATAAAGTGCATTTAACCCAATTTATTACAAACATGGCAGGACAATCACATTTTAAAAGAGATCAAACACCTTTGACTCCTTTCTTCCCACAAAAGATGGAAAAATTAATACACAAAAATATAAATACAGAAAATTATTCAGGAGAGGAAAACATACATGCACGATTCAAAATGAATTTTCAAAATGACTAATTGACAAAATGACAATTTTCCACTGCTGTTAATCTTAATGTGAAGATTAAAAAATTAAAAATATGAGAATATATATAACCCTAACATAGTATTCGCATTTCACCCGACCACTCTTCCCATCGACCTTTCAGCATCCGCAATTACTGGTCCCCTAAAAGATGCTGCAACCCATGCCAAATAACGCTGGTGCCCCTTGAAGCATCCCTTGCCCCTCACTTCTTCCTGCCCATTTGCACGGGAACATGCGTTTCGTTCGCAGAATAATCATAGCCAGGCAGAGGCGTTCGAATTAACTGTATCACCACGGGATGAATCGAGATTGTGAAGCGGCTCGGAAATCCGGGATGCAAGGGATCGTTCCGACACAGAGGACTATTAATCACGAACAGACAAGACGAGCAAACCGAGCGTATAGCCAGGAGACGTTTCGGGATCTAACATTATCCTCGATATCCGGTGAGATCCCGGGTCCGTTCGCCGTTTACAGGCTAGTGACGCTTCACGAATAGTGTTTTTGTCCGTGGCTCGACGCTGGAGGCTAGGGAGTAGATGGCGCTTGAGTAGAGGACGCTCGAGCAGCTGCCTGCTGCCATTCCGGTGACCGACGCGATACATTTTTGTCCCCTGTGTTCTTGCGTTCCCTGGACGCTACACGTGGGCGTGAGAAATGTTCCAGAAATACTGGGATGGTGGCAAGTTTTCTCCTTGGCAGATTATAGATCCGGACCGAAACGAGGGGTTTTTTGGAAATTTCTTTTCAGAGAAACAAACCGTAGCAGACATTCTGTCTATTCATCTTTGCTATATTAAATGTTCTTATTGTTAATCATAAATGTAGAAATGGAAATGAGACGTTTTTGGCAAGATTAATCTTGATCTATGGTTATACATACGTAGTAAATTACATCACGCTATTTCAATCATAATTATCTCTATGCGGTATATTTAGATACACGGAACGGGTCGGTAGTTCCAGTGTTAATTACCCGATTAAACTCTCACTACAAGATTCTGAACTTTGAACCCAGATTCGAAACTCGTGGCTGTAATAATAGATTGAGTAATTAAATATGAGGCGTGTATCAGGAAATTGATTTTTCTAAACCAGTAGCTCCCAGAACTGAACTCTAGCGTTTAAGGAAAGATAGTATACAGTATGTTTCATAAATAGAGTGGGACTTTCATAGAACCTTTCGTGATAAAGTGACGGAATTAGATTAAAATAATTAGGAGTAAAGTAAGAGAAAGAGCAAAGTTGTTGTACGAGGTATAAATGTTTGTGAAAGCTACTGACAGCTGTAATTCAGACGCGTAACTGAAGTGCAAGGATGAATAGATTAACTCAATCAGAAAAGACATTTCATGCCAGAGATAATTGTCCAGCTGAGTGAGGAGTCAAGATTGCAAAGCAAAAAGATTGCACGTCGTGATGCAATATTATTTCCGATAAAGACATTGTTTGTGAAAAAAAATGCATACAACGTGAAAAATGGAGATATATGATCTCTGATCCTCGATTCTTGATACTTTCCAGAAGTTCCACGTTTCGATATTCAATTACATTAAAAAAATTAAGAATCTGGTTACCGAAAGTTCAAAAAACTTCTAACCTCTTTAACAGAAGAACCACCGATAAAACCAATGCCAGAGATGTTTAGATTACTCTGGAAAAAAAGAGACTGCTCTCTTTGAATCGAGACCACTCACGTACAAAATTTTCCCAATACCTTTACCAAACACTTGTCCCTTTGAACCAAACAATTTTTATCTCAAACAGTTTTCTGTATCTCCAAATTCAACGAACAACTTTCAAACAGTTTACTACAGTATAACCTGTATGTATATGTATATATATACATACACCACATGGACTGACTCTTCACCTCAATCTGAAACAAATGGGAAGACGAGTGAGAAGGAAAATGGAGAAAAATGATATACTAAAAATATTCTTTTTGTAAATAAAAAATCAGAGAACAAAGAAAGATTTATACGTCACTGAGACTCTTAAGTAAATCTTGGATTATGAAGAGGATAATTTAATCTTGTTAGCACAGAGCAAACAGTCGTGTTAGAGAGCCCACTTTAGGATTCAGTATTTATCTTTAGATATTTTTACAGTTTATAGGAATTAAATAAACGGGAAACAGGTAATTTTTTTAAAAGTTTTCAAAGATATTATTCCTGGGATAAATTTAACTGGGAAACCGAACCACCAAATTTCAGATATACGGTAAAATACAATTTCCTGAAAAGTAGAGGTTTTTAAACGACATTTTATGGTATCAAGCATGAAACCGTAATAAGATTCTGAGCTCCGCAATTTCTAAAGGCGATTCAGAAAATGAAGTTTTTCTATTCAAAAAGAAAAAGTGTGTATCGCCAGGCAACAGAAATAAAATTCTGTGAAAGTATCGAAACATCTTTTCGCCACAAAATAGGGTACTTATTTGAAGCTCTCCAAGTATCATAATTATAAAACTTGCTTGCTTTAATATGCACGGTTATGTCTTCTCCCATAAATTTTTATTGCTTAATTAACACTGAAAGTACCGGTTTGTAATGAGCAATTAAATATGCTATTAATGATTCGTAGTATATCCAAATAAAAGTTAACATTAATTTTGTTGGAATATATGCTAATAATCGCGACACCTATTGTGTACATATTGTACGTATTCGTCCACTGATCACGTGGTCTAGTTAACCTCATATACTACCATGGCTTGATACGTCTATGACGATCAAACCACCGTGATATAAGAGATCATACGGAAATTAAATACACATACATAACGTTGATTAAAATGTTAATTAACCTTAATCTAAAGCTCAGTTCCTAACAAACTTTACTAAAAATAGCGACGTAATCGCAAATATAAAATACTTGACTCAAGCAACTCATTGTATCTTTCTCAACAGTTACAATACCAAATGAAAATCACCACGAACTATCACAGACTCATATCGCTATAAAAAAGAAGAAGAACACTCGCTATCGATTCAATTTCTCCACTCTCCCAGGACACATAACTCAATCCCGAATAAAACGGGGCAACAACAAGAACAAAGGAACCTTAGCCGGAAAAAAAGAGAATTTCCACGGCGAGGATGCACGAGGCAGAACGCGAGGGTCGAAATAGCATGTTCGATAGACGAACGCGTGGCGACGCAGCTGCGATCGTATTTCGCGCGACGAGCTTTTATTAAAAACTTGTCGCGTCGCTTCGTGAACTTGTCCCGTCCCCTGGTGTCTCGGTTCTCGCAGCGAGGATGAGCGGATGAAGAACGAACGCGGACGAAATTAAGTGTCACGTGCCGCTCGCTGCGCGGCCGACGTACAAAAGGAAGTCGGAAGAAAAATGAGAGGAAAACAATACGGTGCCGCGAGAACGGTAACCGCTGGAAAACCGGTCACGTTGCGCGGTCTGATTACGAAACGCGTGGACAATGATACCGAGTCAACGAAACGCGACCGAGAGCCAGCTTCGAGATGACGTCCCGGTACACGACTGGTTCACGCGAGTAGAGTGCTTTTGGAAGTGGATGATTAAAGACACGGCGAGTGACGCGAAACTGTGGCGTGTCACGAATCTAACAGCTGCAAGAGTTCGTAGATGAGTAATTCTCGAAAGTAGAGAGAACTGAGGTGAATCTAGCCTAATGCAGAGTAGGGATCCTCTCGCGAGAATAGCGCTGCTACTAGAGAGACGAGTACACGCGCGAGGGATTTCGCCATAACCTGATAGACAGTTCAAGGTCGACTTACAGCCTATTAGGTTGCGGTGAAGATTCGCTGACAGGTTGTACATGTGTATACACGAGCGTGGCGTTCTTGTTGATATGCTTTTTGCAATCTTCTAGCAAGAGAATCGCTTGGGTTATTGCGTAAGGTTAGTATATAGAGAGTTACAACAGAATGACAAAGTAGAATTGCAAGAGGAGGAAGAAGGAGAAATAAATGTACAAGTATATATAGATGATTGGGTTAGGTTAAAGCAACTGTTGCATCAAGGGTTACCAGGGTGTAAATGTATGAACATGTATTTGAATGGAACTACGATTGTACTGTGATACTACAAGTTCTAACTAGTCTATGACAACCCTTGTGACACTCAACTTTCGACCCTCAATTAGCGCTGTCTCAACCACCTGGCTCCTCGGTGACAACTCCCCAATAACTCTGCTTCCGCATACGTTTACCGATTCATATGTCCTGGCATGCATATTTCTCATTGCTGAAATAGGTTCAGCCAAATTTATGTGAGTAACTTCGTATCCTCCTTCGCGAGATTAGCACGAATACTTATTCAGGCCGAGCATTTTCTCACATCTCTAAAAGCCTAGCCTGAATATCCTTTGTTCCCATTATTATCTCCTGAGCAAACACTCTTTATTTTCCTGTAACTGTTATAATTTTATCACGAGTAATATCTTTCGAAGAGCTGGTTTATGCGGAACAGGAAAATAACAAACGATCTGACAAAGTGTAGAAAATATATATTATCAAACTGTCACTGGGGTATAGATTGTTAATCCCTATATGGAGAAGTAAAAACAAAAACAAAAATGTGAAGGGGAAAGATATAAGGCTCTCATGGAACCACTTAGCAGCTATGAGATAAAGTCAAACTTCATGGCTTTAATCCCAAAGGTGTAAGCCCCTGATCTTGCCAGTCCAAATCGCAAACTTAGATGCAGTCCTTAGATCTCTATCCTAAGATCAGAAGTTTCAGACGCTAGACTTCGAACTCAGGATCAACCTTTCGAGTACTGGATCTGGTCTCTAGTCGAGATCCCAGATCGGGAGATTGAGTTTGTGGTTCTACTTTTTAGATCTTGCCTATGTGGCTCAATGTTAGGATTTTAAGGTACATGATTCTACCTTGAATGCGCTATCCTGTTTAATAGGTTTAAGCAGGATTTGAAAATACAGGTTCCAAGACTCCGACGTTATGGACTAGGAGACTTTAGTCTTTCTAATAATCCTCAATAGAACACAAATCTCGCGTGACATGGAGGTTAAGATTCCTCATCTCAGACATAATTAGGAATTGATTTCACAACTTCCAAGTCGTGGAGGTTGAGGTTTTATTACCCAGGGGTGATCTGGGTCAAGATTTAAGAGCTAACGGGCATGGAATCTTAAATCTCACGAGTCTGCAGTAGATTGAAGTAAATTCTCTTATACAAAGAAAAGTAAGTTATAAAAACTCGTGACGGTAATATTTTTTTATCTGTTTTTGAAAACAGATCAACAGAATTAACATCGATTACGCAAACCATGCTTGTAATTAAATTGCATTCATAATCGATACCTTTGTAAACATCGTGATTGGCAAAATTAGAGAAATCCTTAAATTCTTAACGATAAGTTAGTATATATTTAAAAAAAAATACTTGGGTGCTTTTAATGTGTCTCTGTAGCCTTTTCCACCATCGATTTTGATATTGCAATAGCCTTTTGTACATTTATCACCCTTTGCATATGTATTTCCTTTAATTTAACGAATCATTCAAAGCGCATCCCTATAAAGTAAAAATAAATTACTTTCGAGTTAAATCGATGATCATGTAACTAGGACACTTTACACCGTTCGCTGCAATTTCCAAAAAAACCCTTTTTCCACTAGGAAAAATTGGACGATAACATTTGTCAGGGTTGTAAAAGTGACCAATAGCCGGGATATGTTATCTCCAGGATTTTACGAGCGAATACTGTTGAAACGGACACCAACATGGCCATCACGAAGCAATGGCGTCGCTTCAATCGCTACTATTATAGCCTGCCGAGTTACGCACGCTAGCTTGGCGAATTTTTCTCTCCTCAAATCTTTGTCATTCTCCAAATAAATTCTACTTCCGGGGATAACTTTCGTTGTGCGATCATTCTGTATGTTATTACACATCACGGTACTAACTTTTTACGTCAAAGTGCAAATTCATACCCTATAAGCTAGCGTCAACGAGGTTTTCGGTTATTCACTGTCAATAAAAATCTTTGAAACTCAGACAAATTCACGTATGTAGTATTTTATGGTTATATACCATTTGTGGCTCGATCAGATTCGCTATCGAGATATGACCGAAGGATGAAAATAGGCGTAAAGTATCAATGAAACAGACATAGAATGGCTACTGAATAACGTTGCAATGGCGCGATGATAAAATAATACAGTGGCTTGGCAACTCATCATAAAGACGACGCTTGAAAGGATAAACATCTACGCGGTAACCAAGTCATCCGAAATAATAGAAAATTCGAGAGATGCTTAACGCAGTGAGCGTCACAAACTTCGCGCTCGACGTCTCCTCCAACCCTAGAGACCCTAAACTCAATGTACCAATCAACCAGAATGAAGATAGTTCCACCATATCATTAAAATGAAATCGCTGTCTGAATTTCACCACCGTGCAGCAACGACCACAATCACACCCTCGTATCCCTCGTTAGTGCCGCGATTTTTCTTACGTCGCTTACCACCCCCTTCTAAAGAGCGTCTGCACGTAGAGCGCACCGGAACGCGGGCGAAACGGAATGCAGGGGTGCGGAGAGGGGGTGAATTCATGGGAAACAGCCGCACCAGATCGTAAATCGTCGGCGGGTTAAGCGAGCAGGTGAATCCGGTTGAATTAATTTCAGGGAAGCAAAACGAAGCCATGTTGCGATCCGTGGCGAAAAGAGAAAAAAGGAATGAAAGAAAATGGAGGAAGAACGGACACGCGGGGTGGCTGGATGAACCGCGGAATTACGTAGTCCGTTTGCATTAACGAAAATGGAAATGTCGTGTAAGGGACGCAGAAGCTGCGCCCCATAACAAAATAACCATCTAACCAACCCCTTCGTTTCGCGTTTCTTTTTCACCAGCCGACGCTACCCTATCTTTCGCGCTGGCCAAGAGTGATCCAGTCGGCGGCTGGGGTGGTGCATGCTAGATCACATCGCGACGATTAAGAGTAACAAAGGACACATCGATGCAGTGGCCGCTTATCGCTTTTTCGTTCGCTCCAGTTCTCCGGCTCTGTAATTTTTCCGCGATTCGCTGTTTGATCGGCGATGCGTCGGGGATGGATGCCTCTTGGTGCAGAAAATTCGACGCCGCAACGCCGATGGTCGTGTCACCAGTGAAAGTGCGGCAGATGTTTAGGTTAATCGCGACTTGTGTATTCACGACAATCGGGAATAATTAATTGCGGATAAACAGGATAAGGAATACTAAGACGATCCTGAGGAGATGTCGAGTGAGACCCTCAAGGGAGATATTTTGATCGACTGAGAATCTTACTTATACTAGCATAGATTGATGTAGGGTATAGCAGTCTGACATAGGCTAACAGAAACTGATGTAGGTTTGTCATAGGTCGGCACGGACTAACTAGATTAACGTAGGCCAGCCTAGGATCACATGGACTAGCTATAGAATGGCGTAAGGTATCGTAGATTGGCATAAACTAGCTTACAATTGCATAGATTACTCACAAAGCCTCATAGAGGCTGGCACAAGTTAATATGCACTAGCATGAGATGACATAGGTTGGTCGTATACTGTCTCAACCTAATAGAGATTAACACAGACTATCATGGGATGATTAGCTCTAGATTAGTACGTACTAATATATAATGACGTAAGCTAATGTAGCTTAGCATTGACTAGTGTAATGTGGCATAGGTTAGTCAAATACTGGTATAGACTAGCATAGGATAAAGTGTACTAGTCACAGACCAACACTGGTCAGTATTGACTGGCATAGCTCAGCATATGTAGACGTAAGCTATCAGACTGATATTATAGTCCTACCTCGGTCAATCTCGACCTGTCCAAATGCACTTTTTGTCGTACTAAATTATATAACCCAATGTTTAGACGTAACTTGTTCTACCAATAATAAAAATTCCTTTATTCGCCATGATTTAGGTACGTGGCAAACAAGATAATCTTGTAACATGTTGCTAATCATCCTCTCATCTCCTCGCAGTACACACTGTCTCAGTGGAAGAGTCCAAGGCCTTATACATCATTATGGCTAAGAGTCGATAACCAAAGTTTAACTCGCTCGAAATTAACGTCGCTTGATTATCTCACGGTGCACGGCAATGTTTCGAACAACTTTGGAGGAAGAAATTGGGAAAGACACTTTGACAACTATCTACCAGCGAATTTATACTCGGCATATTCGGCGAAAGCATTGAGCTTTTGAAACATCAACTGGTCGGCTATATTTCACGGATTGGATTTCCGCTATGACGTTACTCATTAGCGAATCCTGAGTGTGCCCCTACTCGTTTTTTTTTTTTTCTTTTCTTTTTTTGTCGTGTTAATCTGTTCTTTAATCTGGCTCCTCTTATCAAAGTCATGATGTTTGTCCACGAAACATCGAAATTCCGCAGACCAATATGAGGCCATGTCACCGTGCGTGATTTTAATGATTTCAGAGGAACGACGGAAATTATGTTTTCGTACAGCTTTCGAGTAAATTATGATTGAGGACCACAGAGGGAATACATGATCGAAACGAGTCACGTTTCCCATGGTTGACATGCAAGCAATTTTAAAATTCAATATCCTATTAAAGCCTGTTTTTTATTTCGTTCGGTTGTTTTTCATCGTTCTCTTCAACATATAAAAAATATCGATTGTCATTTCAATGACTGTACTATCTCTTTTTCCTTCTTTTCTCTCCGATCAAAACGTGATAAATTTATTATTTATATCGCAAATAATTTATTTCGATTCCAAAGTATTGTCCATGTTTTGAAATATATAAAAAGAAAATTAACAAGCATGGATTTATTATATTTCTAAGGTATCGTATTTAAATGGCCAATTAATTAGGATACTTCAGGATTAATATGTTTTTACTCGTATTTAAGCATGCTACAGCGCAGAACAAAGCATAAGGTCATACACTCCGAAACAAGCTTTGCGTTTCAATAGCTTTTGCGCTAACTTGTAAAAGTATACTCTGACCAAAATTAGTTTTGTTCGAACCTGTCAAACTCTCGCGTAGTACCCTCAAACTTTCCACACTTGTTTCGAATCGATCTGATTCTAATTCCAGCACCTAGGTTAGTCTCTTGAACTCAACAAGTTATCATTCATTATGAAATGATCCAAGCTCATATCGAACACCCTGATCTCGCGGTTCCAAAAATTCTTTCGAATTACTTTTATCCGATATTTTCAGAATATACATCAAATCTCCCTATTTTTCCATTTCCGTTGTATAACTTTACGATACTCGCAATTAAGAACAATTCTTTAATTTAAAAAATTAAAGAACATGAAGTATGACATATCGCAATTCCCTGTAGTTCCTGTAGTCAAGTAAAAAAAAAATTATAACACATATTTTTAAAAATATCGAGTCATGTTTTGAATATTTATTCAACGCGTTTTTAGTTGGAAATATACATAACAGAAATGTCTGGCTAACTTCATTGCAGTCCTCTGTCAATCTTCATGCATAAACCAGGGGGAAACTACCCTCAGAGTCACAAATTCGGTTCAATGCCAGTCGTGACCCCGGCGTGGGTGGAGTAAATGTTTAGTAAGCCAAGAATATTTGAGTTTAATTGGGTGTCCTTTTGGACCACCCTTTCTGGGGGTGTTATATACTGCCTGAGCGTGCCTTAGGGCCTAAGTAAAGGGTACGAGTTGTCCCACACGGTACTCAGACTACGTGGTATGCCAATGACACTTCCCAGAGCCTCCCTAAAATTAGGCTCGTGCTTGTTTACTGTTTGCTACTTGAGCCCGAAAAATTGGTGCCAGTGACACTTCTCCTTGATTTACAAGAGGGCTTCGTTTAACCCCTTTGTTGCTAAAGACAACTATAGTTGTCTGATATAGCCACCCAGCGTTGAACAATTGCTTAACCTTAAAGATGACTATTTGCTGCTCTAAAAATGTCTACGCTCTTAGCTCGCGACGTGACTTGTAAATATTCCTCATTTTATCGACATGCAATAATAATTAATAATAATTAAACCGACACGATGAAAATAAAACCAGATATTATATTTCTATCCCGATGAAAAGTTAATATTAATTTTGCCAAATGCAGTTGCGTATTTTCGATAATTCAATTCCGGATATATTCAAGCTGAACAATTCTTTGCACAACTGCTTTATTGAATTAATTAACAAGTACGTGGACAAACAGTAATAATTATATACCAACGGTAAAACAAAATATAGAAGATTCTCAAAGGCATGCAATATTTATGGATGAATAAAAAGCGATTGCGTGTGCAAAATATAAAACACAATTCGCAAACGAAAGATTGCGATTCGCTACGTTTGTGGAAAAGAATATATCAATTATGGCAACGGTGTACTGGCAACCATCATCGCCATAGTGAAGGGGTTAAAGGCGTAACACGAAAGATTCGCAATGGCCCAATACGATTCCTGTACCGCAGAACAAAGTGAAGTATTTCTACGAATTAATGTGTTTCACGTGTGCGGCAACGTTTCTCCCTTCGCTCGCGCATTTTTAACCCATTCCCGGTAGTCCTCCAGTGGCAAAAGAAAAAATATCTCGTTCCACGTTGGAACATCGACGCGCGGGAACGCAGACGGTTTCGAGGCGTTTATTTTCGGCAGCCGAACAATCTCGTACCCGCAGCAAATATTTCGTTGCGAGCATGCATCGCTGGTAATTACGTTACGCTGCGAGTTTCACGACTGCTTCGCCTCTAATTATTTATACGAAATTCATCGAAATCCCCGGACGAACAAACGTAATAAATTCGGCGACTCGACCGTTGCTACATGTGTTCCTTCTTCGTTCAATAAACGAACACTGCCTGCGTTACAGGGCGCTTCAGTATGTTTCAGGTTGTTTGCGTTTGGTTCAATCGGAAAATCTAATAAATATTTCGATGTATGACGCTGTGATGTATTTATTAATTAGGAAGAAATAAAGCCTTTTCTCTGTTGGTTGCTATTGCAAATAATTTATGACAAGTGTAATGCTTGTTGAATTTTTGTTCGGCATTATTGAGGAGAATTTAACGTCGGTAAGTTGAGTGCCAGTAGTAAATGAATTATTCAATAAGCTAAGTTGAAATTTGAAGTTTGTTTTCATTCTATTTCTTGGCATTAAGTAGCCAGAACTGCGAACAGCAGACTGTACTGATTGTCAGCGCCATCTACAATGGTATTCCAGCACCAATCGATGCCCCAGTGCTTAGTACAGTAATTTACGAGCTCGCTGTATTGTTCAAATCAACAGCACGTTCAAGTACACTTGAGTTTGAATATGTTTAAGCGTGTTTCAAGTTGTTTGAGAATGTTTAAAGTCGTTTGAGACTGTTTGAGGTTAGCTCGCAAGCATACGTGTATGAGACAACATCATAAGAGAACAGGTGAAACGGACGTTTCATAAATTTCTGTTAGAACAACATATAAATGTAAATCATGGAAGATAAAGCCGAGCTTTTATCTCCGCGGATGACAGGCCGTTTTTTCTTTTTATATTTATTTTTTTTCCTTTTTTTTCTGCGCGTATCATACGAACGTATTTTTCGAGAGGTATAATAAAAATTCTCAAGGTCTCGTAAAATGGAACGAAGTACCTGTTCGATAAAATTCCCATTTTCAGACACCGTTAATATCCCATTGTACTATAGTCTTTGGATAATAATAAAACTCACGAATTACCGAGTTTTATGATCTTCTTTCGCGTTTTATCGTGAACACCCTTACGTCACGCGTTGCGAAGCAACTTTTCCCCACTATTGCTTACATAAAATGTAAAAATATGACGACACTCCATTTAGAGGTTTAAAAATAACCGTTCGCTTCGTGTATTCCCCGTTATTTTTAAAGTCAGATATTAGCTTTCGGAAATAACAAGCTTTCCGCCTTTTTTTCTTGTACCCTTTTTATTGGCTTTAACCAATAGAAAAAACGGTAAATACGAGCTCGAATGCGCCATCGCAAATTAATACATCTGAACAGTTCGATATCTTCAGCAGCCGTAAATCATGACTGAAATAAGCCTTTGCTCTGAAATACCGCCGTCGTGTCAGAATATAAATTCTGCGTTGAAATTTGCGTGCGTTGGATATCGCGGCGTACTGATGTTTCTACGTTTATAATTGCGTTGGTTAAGAATATTCGTATCATCGTATTCTCTAACACGCATGGGGCAAAATACGTAAGGGATTACATATGATGGTGAAGAAAAATAATTAAAATGTATAGTATAGTAACAACATAATACTATAGCATATCACAGTAGAAATGTAAAAATAGTAGTAGAGTACCGCATAGCAGAATATAGTTACATATTATGCTACTGGTATAACTAACTTCATTTTAAAGTAGTAAAATATACTATATTCATAAACTACTGCTATAATTGTACACTGTAATGTTGGTATGACTATTACACCATGTAAAGTGTAGCAGTGTACACTATACTATACTAAATTTATATGCAAGTCAAGAAATATGGTAATCCATGCAAATTTGTCACGAGTAACCAGGAAAGTTGATGAAGAAATATATTCCAACGCACCCTTCAACTTCGCCATTAAAAAAATCCATAATTTTTTTGCATTCCTTAAAATAATAAAAATCCTGTCTCTCAGCCACCGAATACCAAAACCGGCAGACACATATCTCACGAGCTAACAATTTCTTCGCATCATCGAACAGAGTTTGGAAACTTACAAGATTCATTCTACCACGCACACAACTATGCTGAAACATCATTATCTCGTCGCTTTTAATCAATTTTCACCCCGATCCCAATTTCACGACATACGTCGATCCAGACATGACTGCACGCCTACATACCTACGCTCATAATATTCCAATCTCGCCCTCAAGGTCATCGCGACCTTCCACCAGGGGAAAATGTCTCCCCGCCCCTCTGCCTTCGTAAATTCATTTACCCGCGAACGCGTTAACATGCAGACGCAGTCCAGCCGAAGAGGGGCTTCGCCGTGGCCTGTGGATCGTTATTAAAACCATAGAGAAGTTGATCGAACAAAGGTCACCAGCGCTATCTGGCCGTCGAACGCAATTACCAGGTCGCCTTTTAAATCCCGATTGCCGCCGGAAGCGGAGGAGTTGAGGGCCGCGGGAATATCGACGAGCAGATTGCCGTCGCGCTTTCTTCGATTTACCGGCGAAACCGTCACCCACGAGCCCACTTTACGAGCCCTGGGACATGCCCGCGAAATTTATAGCGCCGTAGGCAAGCACGCGGCCCGCGAGGTAAACGTCTTGACAACGTCCCACCGATCGGTAACATATCTTGGGTTAAGGGAGAGATAGACGAGGATCGAGAGCGCTGAAATTTCTCGATAAAAGAACCAGTGTTCCGGGAAAGGGTGGCGGAGGTGAACAAATGTGCGATGCTGGTTAGAGCGAGATGGTTAAAAGTAATTTTCTGGGCCCTCACCGTTGTAGATTTAGAAAAGTGTTTGGATATCCAGGGAAGAAATGGTGGATGTTATGTGAGATCATTTAGAGCGGTGGTTCGGTAATTTTTTGGGTTAACATTCAAGAAATATGTGATCCAGGTAAATAGTGGTAGTGTATATTAATTCTCAGAAATTGAACTTGGTTTAGTTCGTGTGTCACTTGAAAATATCCGGTGTACTATATGTTGAAAACTTCTGATATATAGCGAGATTTTTGGACACATTGAATGTTACAGATTCTGAAAATCTTCTCGACATCAAAGTGTAAAATAGTGAAGGTTATTTCGTTTTTGATATTATCTCTACTTGATTAATTTTATTTCGAGATTATCAACGGAGTTATTCTAATATGATTAATTGACAGTATAATTAATTAATATATTGATTGAAGGTAATCTCCAAATACAGGTGAAATGGTATTACATTGCGAGATATAATGGATGTCTGGGTTAATTTGCTATATAAATTATATCTTTCATTCGAATATTTGCTTATTAACGTGACCTCAAATATATTTAATAAAAGATACATATTAGCCCAAGTTTCCAAGAAATTAAAGATTTGCACAGAATTTCAATTAACTGATTAAATAATAAAATAATATATTCGCTTTAATGTATTCAAAGTTACAGGGTACCTGTTAAATTGCTTGACATCGTTTACGAACAAAATCTTGCAAAGTCAATACATCAAAAATAACCTTACACCGATATAAAAATTTTACAAATTCTGCAATGGTAATCCTTTCATAATTATTAATTAACGATCCTTCTATATTCTTGAAATGAAATCTACATATATAGAACATAGCAATTTTATCTTAATTCCTAGTTATCAAAATTCTTCGCGGGATGTTGTAAAATTATTCCAGAAAATTAATTCAGAATCTGCTCGTTAGGTTGTTACGTACAGTGCACTTCGCCATTGCTATAGTGTAGGGACGTTCGCGAAGTTAACGAAGCGATAAGGTTAAGTGAATTAAACAATGACAGAGGCCTTTCCATTTACTTCCTTTCATCGGAGTCGTTGCCGGTGCCAAGTCAAGCCGCGGGCTGAAACTTGCGAACTCGTTCTTCGAAACTTTGATACGGGATCATGCAATCGCGCTACTAAAACCGACACCTCGAGCGACAGGCTTCGTCCATTATTTCTGTCGCGCGATCACTGACCCACGAGTCCATCTAGTAGGCTTTGTAGGCGCGTCAGGCGTAGAGCGTGCACTCGAGCGCCGCCACGCATACCGATCAACAACAAAGGCGCGCCAATTTTGAATTTACGCGCGTGCGTCGATGCGATAAAACGTGCCGATACGTCTCGTGCAACTTGCTACTCTGATGCTTGCGGTCACTGTGAGAAAACTTTTCTCTACTATCGAGACATGGCAGGTGCAAAGCAGCGACAATGCACAGAATTCTTTTTTAATCAAATATTTCCATTTGTTTCTTTCCTTGATTTAAAAATTTTTGGCGAAACTTTTGGTACTTACCGCGTGAACAGGTTTTGAATAAAAAGAAATTCTTTTTATTTAGGATCGAATAATAATTACAAGTTAGATTGACACTTCAGTTACAATTAGTAATTTGTTCATTATGGAGTAGTATAAAAGAACACAGTAAAATGTAAAAATTAAAATAATATAATAGCTACTTCCTAATAGCTTAGAAAACTGTAAAATAAAGGAAAATCCGATGATACTGATTATTTATACTTGCGATGCAGATACTTGAAAACATTATGTGAAAATAACTGAGGGTACCTAGTAACTTCAGGGAGTTTTAAACAATTTTTATGAGTTAGTTGCGTGCTCTTACCAACGAATTGGTAAGATTAGTAGTTAAGCTTGGATTTATCGGATACTAAGTTTACAGAAAATACTTAACGATAGCTTCTCATGTTTAGCAACTACGGTATATTAAATTTAACTGGAGCAATAATTTTACATACCTTGTAGTACAACAATAATTTATTTGTTTATTTATCCAAGAAAAAATATAGCTAAAATACAACAGATATATTTACAAATAGATGCATTTATAGATTGTACAATCTCCTAAATCCCACGTAAAATAGATCGCATTACACAAACAGTGGTAATAATAAAAATAAGCATAACAAAATTAATTTTTAATTTTGGGAAATTTGAAACGGGAATTGAAATATTTGATTTTTAAATATTTCAATTCCCGTTCTATACTCTCCGATTGAACTCCCGCATAATGTAATAAAATACATGTTTCGATGTATTAAAATTCCCTTGAAAAAAGAAGTATCAGAGCACAATGGCACCCCTATCTCCGAACCATTGCAAAAACAAATTGGAATCCATCAGATACCTTAAACGAATAAACGAGTGGTGCTAACGTCGCCATGAATGAACATTTTCATTTTTCAATTTTCATTCCCTGCAAACTCTTAATTTTGCCTCCTAATTCTTTCATTGCACGCGTAGTTGAATTTCATCCCTATTCAGCCTCGCGGTAAATTCAACTAAACTTGCTCTTCGACCCGGTTACGCAACCATTACGTACACGTATGTACATCAGCTGCTCATACCACACGCACCTCCTTACGCCCGAAATTCCACATGCATTCCTAGTAGCTGTTCAGACACGCATTTCGCCTGAAATAGACCTAACCTAGCATCCTCAAAAGCCACTCCATCCCTTCGACAGGATTACAGACATTTACCACTCGTTGGTCATAGTTGACGTTCGTTCAGACTCACAGCAGTGATCGCTTCTTTGTCAGGATACAGTCATCGCGCCGGATGAGATATTCAAAATTGACGTAACATCAAATTTGGTATTGGAAATAGTTTGAAAGAGGAGAGATCAGTGAGGATATCAATTTCGGTCCTATATGGTTAGATATCGATACTTGTGGATGGCTATCGATATGGTCTGGTAAATTCGGAATGCCGGTTCGTTGAACAAAGTACAGGTTTCTTCGATCAATACATAGATTGCGAAGGAAATTCTTTGATCGGTATATTCTTCTATTTCCTATATTTTGTAATTATAATTATAAAAATATAAAATAATTATTTGAAGAATTATTGGACACGCACTTAACCCTTTCACGGTTTCAGCAACCTTAAAACGATTTTCCATTTAAGTCACTAGCGCCACCACAGTGCGTATCTACAATAAATAAGGGAACAATAAAATGTCATGTTGTTTTCGCGAATTTTTCATTCGTGTATCTATAACTGTACCCGTGAATGAGTTAATTTACCACATTTGCAATTCATACGATATTTTACAGACTCTTTTCAAACCTGATAAGTATTTTATCCGAATTGGAAATTAAGGAACATAAAGCCGCTCTTAAATTTCGTGTTCATTTCTTGCTCCATGAAACGTTATCATTAAATAAAGGTGGAAAACTGTTATGATATACATTATAATATCGACTAACCTTTCCTATGCTAATGTGTAAAGCACGGGCCTGCTGGAATATACTTATTGATGAATTCATTAGCATACCTTAGACAAAACTCTCTCTTTGCTATCGTTATCACGTTTTACCCCCTCCTACTTTTAATACATGCCAGTACCACTAGTTTTTCTTTTTAAAAATAAAAAATTGTCTTTTGATGGATTACACAAATCCATACGCTAATTGTATAAAATTACACGGCCTTATACGGCCGTATACGGAAAGATAAGGGTGTAACAACAACGACAACCAAAACAAAATAACTATACCATAAAATATAAATAAGAAAAAGTAGTCGAATTTTCTGTCTTGTTTCTCCACGAAGGAAAACTACAAGTACAAGCATAAAGATCAGAAATTAATTTTTTTTTACTTTAATCTTCTGACTTAGAAACTTCTTAACAACTCCTACCTTGCGAAATTTGGATTCTGCCTTCACTGTTATTACGCTATATCACGTAAAAAGCTTCGAGATAATTCTACGAACACCTGCACGATAGTCCAGTATTTTATTTAATTAAAGCTTAATTTAAGATAAAAGCCACGCCAGGACTATTATCCGCACTTGTTCGTGTTCAAATTAAACCTCGACCAGGGATACGATTCACGCGTTTGTTTCGTTGACTCTCTAATCTGTGTCACGGGTAGTAACTCAATATTACAGAGCAAGGAATCAAGTTTGTAGTGTGATCGATTGAATAGTACCGCGATATAATACACGATACAATATGCACGGCGTGGTATTAGTGTAATGCAGCGGAGTCGTGTTGATTGCACGTCGAACGGATTTGCTAATTTAACGAGAGTTTCCCCACCGTTTTGTGGAATTAACTCCGGGGAAATGGCAAAATGTTATCGCCACTTTGTTTGCAGTCTTCAAAGCCATTTGGCCGATAATATTTGCAAAAGAAACCGGTCAAACTTGTTAATTCAACGTCTTCTTTTCTTAACTGTGTTTCTGCATATCACTTTGCTAACTATGCTTCTATACAGTTCTCAGAAACTATGAGATTTTCAATGCATCCATTGACCTTTTGTCCTTTCCTCATTTTTATTTCTCCACAGTTGAATGGCCGAACTTGATAATAAATATAGAAGAGTAGAGACATAAACAGAAAAAAAGAGAATAATAGTAACAGAGAATTAATTTTTTAATTATTTTTATTCTTCTCATTTGCCATATTTATTTTAGAGATTATTTCCAGGTTGTATGAAATTTTATTTGAAGACCTGACATCAAAGACTTGTGATTATAAAAAGAAGAAAAAATGATAAATGAATTTTTCATTTCGTCATTTTATCTCTTCCTTTTAACGTGTTTTTTAAACACTACACCAAGATCAAGTTCCTGTGCGATGGAAATCAAAGTCATTAGCTTAACAAGTTTCATTAACATATTTATAACAGACGATGTAATTATCTACTACGTCTTCTTTTCTGGTTTCACGATGATATCGAAGTTCAAGTCATACCACTTTTAAATTCCTACATTTCTTGCCAGAATTTCCATACACATTTGTTTTGTCAATGCAAACAGAGCTCATTGAATATGCATATTACACAGGATGTGATAAAAATATCTATAATACGTAACCGAGATAAATGATCAGGCTGATAATGCGACCCTTTTTATCTGCGCTGGGGTAATGGTACGTAAATTAAACGTAATGACACCTGCCAATTTAAACGCAATAAACAATATTATATTATTACAATTAGACTATTACACGCTGTATTATATTACCACATTAATTACATCGTTACATTAATTATTGTATCACCATAAATTCTATCACATCGTATAAACAATTCCACAATTTCTCCCCGTGTCGACTATTAATCGCTCTGCGATTTAACGCCATTACAAACACACCGTGACACGAAGAACTCGAAAAAACTCGAGCGAAATTCGAATCTAGAACTTGAAAAAGACACCCAAATCTCAAGTAAGCCGAGGAACCGTGGAAACCTCTTTGCCTGTATTTTTCACTCGCATCTTACAGCGAGAGGAAAAAAAATCCTTCATCTCGTCACTGTTCTCAACGAGATTAAGAAAGATCAGAGAAGCTCGAGTCGACACGGTTGGTCCACGGCTGGCGCGAGCCGAAAGATCCGCGGAGCAATGAATGGCTGAATGGATGTGGGTCAGGTCAGGAAATGGCGAATACTAACCCGAGCGTATCACCCAAGGCGCCAGGGAGGGGGAGGGAATCCGAACGTGAAGAATCCCAGGAACAACATCCACGTTTTCTCATTTGTTCTCCCCGGCCGTGTTACGAATGCATCGCGACCGATAGAATCTCGATCTCCGTGAAATGAACGTTCTAAAATGGCGATGGTAGGTAGCCTCGCGTGGCGCGATCGATTTTTAGCTACGCTCTGGACGGGTACCTCGCGTTTTGTTCCCTTCGAACGAAAATGATACCGGTGAAGAAAAAAGAAACGACAGATGATAAATTGATTCGAGAAACGGCTCCTGTTTAGAGGAAGATATGGTTTGTGACATAATAGCGATGACGCGTTGTTCCTTTCAAACGAAAATGGCGAAGGTATAAGAATGGTATATAGTAAATTGAATCGAAAAATAGTTCCAGGTAAAATATGGCTAATGACACGATGGATGACAGGAAACTTATTTAGAATAGTAATTGTAAGTCTTACACTGTTTGGATCTTTCGTTTATTTTCGCTTGTTCGTTGAATGGATATTTTCAATTTAACGGTAACAGATGGATCGGAATGTTCTCGGGATCAACGATTGAATGTCTCGTGGCTAACAATAACACGTATAGTACCGAAGTTCAATCATCCGTGACTGACACACGAGTAGCCCTGGAACTTGGGGTTCAGGTCAGCCGATCAACTAGGTGTGAACGAGGGTAACGAGAGACGTGTCTGAGTTTTCAGGGTTTCTTTGATTTGTGGCAGCCCTACTACAACCAGCACCTGGTACACACTCGTCGAAAACGCGATTACTGAAAATCTCCAGCAATCGTCTCTCTTCTGCAAACGAGGTCTCTGACCTGGCCTCCACTGTTCTCGCATCTGAGCCTCTAGTCTATTAGGGTTTACCAATGAGTGTACCATCAGATCTTGCTTCGAGCTCTTTCTCTTCTCCTCTGCTGATCTTCTCTCTGTCCCTCGCTTGATGCTACAGATATACAGAATACACAGTGCTCTAGTTCCACTGAATGTAGAACTTTGATAAGACACTCACTGGTTCAACAGTCTGTACGTAACTCGATCATTTGGTGACTCTCTCGTTAAACTTCCAATTTTTGTCGGTATTTATATCATCGAGCTATTCAATTATTCGCGAACAAATTTCCGATGAAAATAAAAGTGCCGCTTCTTAAAAATACTCGATTTAATGAAATTGTTTCATGGATCTAGAGAACATGTGTTATGAATTAGAAACGAAAATTAAAGTTAATTTACTCGTACTAATTTAACCAGAGTTGTACGTACCAAATTTCGAGACGAACACGAGACACGGTTACCAACGTGTTAAAAGATGAAAGTAGAAATTATCGAATTCAAGTTTGTTATCGCGAAGAAGATGCTTCGCTAATTGCACTAACTCCACGCGAGGATAGTCAATCACGTTGGGAATCTTGCGCAAAGGTGAAATGTGATTGGAACGTTAAGATGTAGAGATCTTAAGAACGCGACTCGCCACTGTGGTCAGGTAATAGTCACGAATGTATGTTTCCTGGTCTATGCTCGGATAGAAACTTTTCACAGAGAAGCGAGAATTTTAAGAGAAACCTTCAAAGAGGATTTTAAAAGAAAATACGTAGGAAGAACTCAAAGAAACTTGGAATTTCTATACATACATTTCTGAAAAATGAAATTTTAATTTGCACACCTTAT
This sequence comes from Euglossa dilemma, assembly GCA_002201625.1. Taxonomy (NCBI): domain Eukaryota; kingdom Metazoa; phylum Arthropoda; class Insecta; order Hymenoptera; family Apidae; genus Euglossa; species Euglossa dilemma. The sequence goes on along the minus strand of NIJG01000091.1, from coordinate 275,900 downwards.
ATTTTCATCTTGTTCCCTCTACTTAAATTAATTGTACCTATAACATCCAGTCGAGGATTGTGAAAGAAAAATGATCTCTACTTAACGATTGTAGAAAGAATTTTACATAATCCTGATCGCGAAATAAGGATTGCAAAACATATCGTATGCAACCATAATCTCCTTAATGCTCGCGAGCAGAAATTTCACAAAGGCATAATCCCTATTTGATGATCGCGAAAAAATTAGCGTAACAGAGATACGCATATTTCGTTTAATTGAAATTTCCATCTGAAATCGTGAAATAAAATTTTTTGTAGCCATGATCCTTTTTTTAAAGATCGTGTAATAAAATTTTTTGCTAATCAAGTGGCATCGAGCAAGGTATCTAAATTCGAATTTTTTTAAACAAAAAAACGTACTATTTTGTCAACGAAAAGAGATTAATAGATGAAAAAAAATTTTTTTTTGGTGCTACACGATTTTACATTCGTTAAAAATTCAAATTCATAAATTGACGCAAAAATTGCTATAAAAGAGAATTAACGGGTCAGTAAACGAATGCGAAGCGTAATGTCTCCGAGACCTACCCGAATCGACTTAAGTTTGACCCCGATCGGAGATTTATCGGGATCAACAAAAAATAAATTCTACAAGCGTGTCGCTTTAGAAATCGTTGAAACGGGTTACGATCGTAAATTAAACGCCAGGTGTGTGAGTAACGCGAACACGGGCCATCCGATTGAAGCATTTAATTCGCTGACCCGTGTGATCTGTAAAAATAGCGGCGAATAGAAATATGAAATGTCAGCTAATAAAGACGCGGAGTAACCTCTTACGTTTCACCTTGGTTGTACTCGAGATCGATTTCTTCAGAATGTCACGTTTAAATTTACGACGTCGTACAGGAGGATGCAATTTTTGTGTAAGAATCCACTTGCCAGGATGCGATACTCTCCCAGTGATCCAGCCAATCCTGATGGATATACATAGATGGAACAGTTGAAACTTTTATGAAATCCCTGAAGCATCGGGGCGATAAAAAAAAAGATCGTTGTTAGGCGTAATTAAAATTAATGAGAGAATCCCTGATTTATATGCGAAATGTGAAATGTGAAACGTCGAATAAAATTGGACGGAATCAAGATCTTTCGCACTGTACTTTTATGATCCTGAGACCTCTAAACAGAGATTTCTCTACTCGGATCTCCTCAACCTGTTATCGGATACCTATAGAAATTTATAGGAACTGGTTTTCACTGGTATAATAAATAATAACACGTGAAATAGGATATTCCGTGCTGCATATCAAGTTATATAATACAGTGTGCACTGTCGGATGGAACGATGTTACGTCTGTAGTCCACCAGGTGGCAGAACTGAGAAATCGTCCATCGTATAGTAAAACGAGGAATAGTTTCCCTATTCGTCACGAATCCTTTCCATTAAGCACAAAACGAAACTCCTTGTGGCGATTAGTCACATAATAGTAATCATAACAGTAATAAAATACCTTTTTTGGTCACAATTATTCATAGGTTAGGTGTCATAAATTGTGAACCATCATCCAGACAACAAAATTGTTAATAGCTATTTATTTCACTTTGTAATCACTGTGAAATGATAATAACGTTAACTTGGGAAATATTCGTCCACGAATAGGTTAAAACATAATTTTCACGTTCTGCTGTACACCATCATTACGCATCCTCTGTGTCCTGCATAAAGCTAGCCATATTTTTGCGCGAGACCACGCCACGTTTCAATCTGAACCGGAATCAGGGCTGGAGACCTGGGCCACTAGTTGTGAAGGGTAGGAAAAAGGGTCGTTTCGCGGGAAAGAAATGTATCGCGGCTGATTGACCAGTTTCGAGGAAAATCAATAGGGCTCGCGGCGCTCCCTGCCAGCCGGCCAGCTTATATCGTGTCGTTTAGCACGCGGAACACGTCGAAATCCGGCCACGATATAAATAATAAGCTCGACCGACCGGTGCGGATCGGCTTGCGAAAAAAGTGAATAAAACGGCCCTCTTGCGTTTATCTTTACGAGGCGAACGTGCGAGCGATTTCCAACGGTGCAACCTCGTAAAGCTGAGAGCTGAGACACTCGACTTGCCAGGAGACGACAGTCAAGGATGTAACGATGAGCGCAGGAGGCGTGGTTCTGGCGATTAATCGATATCGAGATTCTCTTGCAGAATCGTTCGATGAGGTTTGATGAGGTGATGGAGGAATAAATCGTGTGGGAATACTTTTATATCGTGTCAGGTCCAATTAGCTCCTCCGGCTATGATGGCCTATCATATTTCCTTCTCTATGCTTCCATTTTGATTTACGCCATCCTAGTGTATTTTTAGCTGATTCCCTGAAGCAGGATGTTACGTGAAAACACGGCAATAACCTTGATCAAGGTAATTTCCTATACAAATCTCTTTCAGCTTCCAAATGTATAGGAGCATTCGTGGATTAATCCATATATGAATTTGGAACCCCTAAAAAGAGGTCAGACCAGTCTCGAAACAGTCATTTAACGATATCACATCACGCTTGAACCTGATATTTGCATAACTTTTGAATAACAGGTCATAGGGGTATATACAACAGCGCAGTCCATACAATCGCTTTCCTTTGACAACCTCGATGGCGATATGGAATGTTTGATTCAGGCTAATAGAGATGAAAACGGAGAGTAGTTAAATTGGAGCATTAAAAAGTGAGAAGCGAGTGTTTGAATCGAGTGGATACTTAAGTATGTCACTTGAACATATGGTACAGTATCACCCAAGATTTTGCATATCCTGTACATTTTCTGAGAACGGCTGCATAGAGCAGAAAGCATCAAGTGATAAAGGAAAAGAGAATATGCATGTAGAAAATTCGCGAGTAAGTTAGTCGAGAAGGAAACTGAGAAAGAAAAGTTAGAAAGGTCAAAAAGTTAGAGCTAAGAGAAAAGTATAGAGATACAGCGTTAAGGGCTGGTGCGTGATTTCATAGCGCCATTACTTTGCTGTTAAATATATTCCATATTATTTTACGACGAATGAACTCTATCGAAAAGGAAGATGCCTGTCTAGGATTGCCTATATCATAAATATGAATACATCAAAGTTATGGAATATTGAAAATATATCGCTGCCTCGAAAAAAACGATGATACAGGTTTAAAAGTGAAACGATTAAACGTAATAACACGAGTTATTAATTTAAAGAAATGTCTATCCTTTCGATATATGGATGCTATGTCATGCATAAAATTGTACACAAACAGTTCACAGATAGGTATCATGCTTGGTCACTTTTACCGTTATCTTATAATTTGCATATTGAAACAGCTTGTAACTAGATCGACGTAAAATTAAAAATCGTACGCTATGATTATCTGAAATTATGGAAGAAAAAATATTAATTTAGCAGATACCCTAGAATTTGCAAACAAGAAGCAGATTGACCGGTTACTTCGTTATTATGTCATTAAGAAGAAAGATACATCTGTTCACCAATCAAAATTACATCTTAATTTCCAGTTTTAGCGACTAATTGCTTTAAGAAGGATACATGTGCTTGCTTACTTTGTTCCCTTTGTGTCACCATCGCGAATTCCAAAACACTGAATCAGATACTGAGAATTTGGTGCCACTACCCAGCCTCTCAATAGCAACTGACGTATCGTCGATCCACCAGGACGCCAGATTTCCAAAGCACGTGACTGAGGTCTGGGCAAAGGTTTCCTGTATAGGTCTGGGACGTGTGCACCGTTTCCGCATTGCACACCTGCATATACTATACAGCAAGTTTATGCAGGCAATATGCTAGACTTCGCGAAGGAAGTAAAAAATTTTCATTAACAACCTACTTGGTAAAGATTAAATTAATTTCTACTCTTTGCACCTCTAATATAATACAGTCGACAAAATTTTAATACTCGTTCGGGAAAGTACTATTCGTGTTCATCCGATTTTGAAATTTCCAGCAATATATTGCAACAAAATAGGCGGAAACGAATAATTTGGAACGCTTCATAAAACCATAAGTGAGATTCGCATTCTTATCTCCCGATATTATCCCGTGGCTCACGCGAGCGATCGATGAAGCATACTTATTTTAACACTCTACTCACTTTACAAGCTTAATATGTCTATCGAGTTTCCACTTCAAAAATTTTTCTCCGCCGCTTCTATAAAGCATTTTTTATTTTCAAACTCTGCCTTAAGCTCTGTTTTATTAATGAGATTCAATTAAATTTAAGACACTTCTAAATAAACAAAAAAAAAAAAAATTAG
>NIJG01000091.1:250273-271554 GCA_002201625.1 Euglossa dilemma | reverse complement strand
GAGTATATCGATAAAAAATATCGTCGAGAGAAAAATATTTCTTATATCTACTACCCAAACTGCGATCAGTTTTTAATTTCCCACTTCCCCATCAATGGTACAAAGCCCCCTATTCTTCCACACCCCTGAAAACCAAAATTGGAATATTTCACCGCGAAAAAGCGTTCCATCACGCGCCTGTCGAGATTCTTTCACGAAATAATTAAACCCCCAACATACTAGATAAAAAAAAGAGAGAAAGAACATGAGATCGAAAGAATTGACGGGGAAAAAAAATTATTCGAAGACAAAGTATGGAAACTCATTATGTCGAGTTAAAACTCCGTATTCGCTCAAAGTTTGTAATTAATATACCGCCAACGCGAAACAATTCATTTTAAAAGGCTATCGAAGTATATATTATGGCCTATACGGTTTAATTGGAATCTGAGTTTTTATGAAATAATGATTATGTAGCGACGGCTCGTTCGTTCCGATGTGAAATATTTGATCACCTCGTCATAAAACCAATGGTATTCATAACTTCGATTCTACTTGGAAATTCATAATAAATATCGTCGTATTTCCGAAGCATTCTGCGGTGGAGAAGATAAATACCCTTCATACGAAATAACGCGCTGCCGAGCTTTTTCGTGTTTTATAACTAGCAGCGGAGAAATTTTTCCCGAATTTTTATGTTTATCATTATATGCCAACATTGCTTTTTATTTCCCACGAACGTCCACTGCTATCTAAAACAACCGAAAGATAAAAATTTGCCAGCACGTAAATCTTTTATGCTCAAACAATCCTTATTCTTTTTAAAGTGCTAAAAAAATTCATCATGATTAGAAAACTATACACAAAAATACACAAATAACGCGAATACATGAAATATAGCATACTGTCGGACATTTCCAATCGTCCTTCTAGTTTCTAGCACTTTCGTACGTGTCAAAAAAAAAAAAAAAAAGAAAAAAATGAGAAAGTAGAAACAAAGCGAAAAAGGGGTCGGCTTTATGCAAAAATGGCGTTGAGAAAGAACGCGTGCATCACTTGAGCCAGCCTAAAGTTCGTTACACTCGTAGTCACCTATATTCTAACCACAAAAGTTTCTAGAAGCAGAGGCCTAGGCGCGACGCCGGTTCCCTCTAGCGAGCGCAGAGGCTGACGACAATGAAAGGAAACTCGGTGTTCGGTCGAGTGGCATCACCGAGGCGGGAAAGATATTTTCGCGATCGCGTGCAGCGCGAAAGAGAAGTGGGGAGAGAGCGCGGCAGGCAGCTCTCGTTCGAATGAAATCCTCGATCCCTCGCATTATGCGGATCGCTTTTTGCCAGATGGCGCATCTGCCGCCCGTTGGAACGTCTCTCAGCCGTCGACTGCCGGACCCCGTTAAAAAGCGAACCAGTCCGTTTTCCGATAGCCGGGCCACAATTACGTTCGTACGGACCGCCTCTTCGATATGCATATCCGGCCGCCGTGATGTCCCTTTATTTTCAGCGAACTGCAAGGTTGCTCCACGGGCGTGCAGAGAATTTTTGTCACCCTCAGTGACGGGCGTTCCGCGCGCTTTCTTCTTCTCGTTTCTTTCTCCGATCAACGGCTGACGTGATCGAAAGAAATTGCGCAAAGCTTTGAAAACGACGCGGTCACTTTTTTCTTCATCTGCATATCGGTAAACGTGAAAATTCTCTATGTATATAATGGAACTTTAACGAGTTCCAAATACGATTACAGGTTTAGATTAGATGGGAATTTTCTCTTCGAATATATCGAAGAATGAAAACCGTAAAATAATTGTGTGAAAATTGTGTAAAATTCGCGTAGGTAAGAATGTATAACAATGTAACTGCTCGGTGAAAGTAGTAACGTGGTGTAATGTGCTGTAAATATTCTTATTTCTCCGAGGAATTACCAGCCGGTGGATACATAACAAGAATTTACCACCCCGCGAAATTCAAAATCGACGAATTATCACATCCCCAAAGACCCGTTCCGCAAGATGGGTACCATTAACCCATATCGGTAAGACCTCCCCTAGAGCAAAATTCCTGATCAAAGAAACTAATACAGCATCACGCCGAAATGAACCGATTAAAAAGCACCGGTGCAATTTGTCCTACCCTTTATTCCCTGGGGTGGGATCTAACTAAATAAGGTACGACGAAAATTGTCAAGATTAGGCCTAACTCGATACCCTCCATCCCGTCGCTGACCACGAGCCCCATGCTTCGCGAGTCGAACATCAAAGCTCACCCTCATTTGAATATCTACGATGAACACCATGCACGTCGATAAATTTGTATACCTATAGTTAACGCCATTCGTGCCTGTCTAACCTACCAATTACGTCTACATATTATAACGGCTGTCGTTCTTGCGCTCACCGCCAGATGGCTTTCAGGTTGAAGGAGGTTCGAGGATTTCTCGCAAGTCCTCGGTAAACTCACCGATTTTTACTTATACCACACCTTAGTCTTTCAATAATATTCCCATCTAAGACAGGGCCTGCTAGGTAGCCTTATCGATGAGTCTCACTAGCAGGCCCAAAACGAAACGCATATCCCATCCTTTTCATTTTGATCACTAACAGCATACCGTCACCTGGAGGATACTAGGCCCAGAGGACTTAAAGAAACATTGAGGATGAAGGGGACCCTCTCTTCTCTCAGTATAAATTCAATAAAGTTCCGTACGACTTCTTTCAAGCGTTTTTATTTCGAGCTAACGAAACAAAGAGGAAAAAGAAAATACTTTGAATCGTCCCCATGAAATAATACCGTTCGACCCCTACCCCAAAAGCCATTCATCCACCACTATTATCGCGACTATTCAATGGCTCCCCACGAACCACCGTCCGGCGTTGATCATCGAGCGAAAATCTCGTTCGACTTTCGAAGTCGTCGCCGACAAAGTGGCATCCTTTTATCGGGCATCGTTTCGCGTTTAAAATCGTCGCTGGGACGTCGGGGTCGGCGTCGATCCCCGGCGCGATACCGCGATTCGTGCTCCCCCAGCGTGAAATTGAAGTTTCCGCCTCTCAAAAGACTCGAGGCACCGTGTCCCCGGCCCGGTCGCATGACAATGACTCGATCGGCGCGCGCGCGCGCACGTCTTGTCATTCACCGTTCGAGTCATTAACCCAGTGTCACGCACGTGTGTGTATGTGTGTGTGCATGTGCGTGTGCTAGGCCTATACCGTCGCGTGTGTGCAACGATCGATCGCGGACCTTTAGCGACCGAAAGGGCGCGCGTCGCGATGTGTTTACCCCTCTTGTGACTCATGCCTAGCGGTGGTAATTTTGTTTTCGAGCGCGCTGGGTGTGCACGACACGTGAGTAAGCGCGCTGCGCAAGCTGTGGGTGCAGCTTTTGAAACGTGAATTGATGACGGTGTTTGGACTGGTGTAAGACATGTTGTAAATTATTTTATTCCAGACTTTATTTCGCATTTCTCTTTCTGCTTCGTTCACACTTTTTTCCACGCTTGAACTACCTGTCAAAATGACTTGTGTGGGATTTTTCATTTTTGGGACTGGTAAAAACGTGTGTTAGAAGCATAATGTTTTTATTCAATATTACTTTTACTTCACGTTGAGAATCTCGAAGCGTGAAAAAAAATCGCAATACGGTAATTAGAACGTGAATATCCCACTAATCATTTTTATAAAATGAAACTAATAAAAGCCGACTTTTCTGCACTCACGAAAAACGTAGGAAAATATTCGCGTGGGCCATCAATTAGCATTATCAACGATCTCGCTGTAATTTCACCTTGAATAGAGCATTGGGGTGGAAATAAATCATCGTCAATTTGAGCGACGGATTCGTTCGTCGAAACATCCGACAACAGACATCAAGAATGTAATAGTTCCAGAGCCATCAGGCAGTTTTTAAATGCCCAATACCCACCCCCTGGAAAACAGCCTGCATTCTTGCCCGCGAAGCATTTTCCGTCGGATGAAAAACGTATTCGTTTAATACGGAATGCAACCCCATCAATCAAAACGCAACAAAATTGCTCTTTTTCGCGAAAAACCAATTGACCATGCCGCTTTAATTGACGCGGCTCCCCGGAAGAGGTGCAGGGGTTGCTTCCTCGCTACCAGTCCGAACGTCGAAGGTTAATCGATGTCGTCCCATCCAACGTAACATTTAATTTTCCACGGAGTTAGTACCTCCAACGAGACCTGTCCGAGCTACTTAAGCTTCACGTTTACGAAATTACCGATATTAGAATTACAAAATGGTAACGAGAACTTTACTACACTTTCCTACGGAATAGCGTGCTACGCTAAACTTATTTATGTATAATACGAGAAGCGTAATCAGCGTTATCGTACCTCGCGTAAAATAATTAATGGAACACTTTTTACAACGTAAAGTTGGTATGCGTTTGCAGTAATAGCGAAAATAAAGGGATCTCCAAGCAGTCGTTTCGTCTGATTTGATAGTGGTGGTACTCGTGTCCTCATCAACCCCGTTACACTCCCCAACTTTAGGACCATAAAAAGACTCTGACCTATACACAGCTCGATAATAGCTGTATCAACTTCTGGGTAGATAATAAAAATAGAATTTGCTGATCGAGCTTCGCTGAAGTTCCAAATAGAAACATCCAAATTGTTCAGATTAGTTCCCGAAATGAAAATTTATTAACCTTATCAGACTAATCTCGTTGCTTCGCGAGAACGCGTCTAAGAGTATCTATGGGCCAAGATTTGACGTGCTAGAGGGAGCAATATATCAGTAAGCAATGCACTTCCGCCAAAGTACAAGGGGCAATGATTAATGTGGCTACGCTGATCAAGGGTTGATGTAAAGGAGTTCCAAGTGGACGTATTGTTCGAGGTTTCTAACTGATAGCAATCTCCAGTGTCTGCGGTTGGCAGCCATTTCGGATATTAGCCTCTAGGAGGAAGAATTCTTCGACAGGTTGAATAGCGTAATTGGTTAAATTAATTGCGCGGCAGGAGAAGGATCCTGATTCGAATTCTTGCTCGTGATCACGTTCTGCTTGTTACGTAGTAGAGGTGTACGTGGTACGAGGACGGTTGAAAACGGTCACTCTGAAGAACACAAAAATAAATCCAGTTTTTGCGCCAACTGCAGTTAACCCTTTTTACCAGAGTGTCTATACCGAATGGCATTGGATTTTCACGAGTGTTTTAGAAAGTACGATACAGTCCAAGGTTATCAACGCGACCATACACGAAACGAAAACAAAAATTGGAAGTGAGATGAAATAAATATAAATAAAAAAAATAAGTGAAGTAAAATATTTTAATGGAAAGCTTCGTTTTTCAGACAATTGACATTCAATATTTGCTTAGGTAGTGTGCGCCTCTTAAATGTCAATTCAAAGTCGAACAAAGGAAGAAGAAATTATGGAGAAAATTTATCTTCGAATAATATCTCTTCAACCTTGACAAGATACAAATACTTGATTGCCTTTTGAATTGTCAGCTGCACACATACGCATAAACAGCAGACATTCGAATCTCTTACACACGAGTTTTACGAGTATTCCTGAAAACCATTCAGACCCATATCCAACGCGAAACTGAACTTCATATCCCAAACTATCATTCGATCTCTTCCTCAAAACTCTGCCATTCATAACCAAAGTGCAAGAAGTCCATTCAAAGCGACTGAAAACTCGTAAACCGAGGAATAATTTCGTTATCGGTCGATATTCGAACTAACAGGCCATAAAACAGAACTGAACGTGACAGAAAAAGTTAGCTCGGTTGTAACCTTTTACGAAGACATTTAAATGCCACTGATCTGTGTAATTTTATTTCCACCTTTAAAATAAAATAAAATTACGAGTCACTCTACGTATAATTATTTATACATCTCCACTCCACGGTTCGAAACACGATCGATGCATTCAGATAGGCGATAAAATATTCTAAAGTATTAATGAAATTACTCGAATCTCATTCGTTCGAGAAACACACAAAGGAAGACCATGAATATCCCAGACCTAGCTGATTCGCAATCAGCCAATTACCCTATCAACGCCTTTCGAACCACGAGCCCCGAACCAGGCGGAACAAGTGCATTATACGAAACCAGCGCTCGTCCTTGAGCTTCGTCCCCCACCATTGCGACTGAGCCGAGTGGAGGGGAGAATTTATTAAGAGGCCGCGACTCGAAACGTTATAGTCCACGCGCCAAGTTAGCCGTGAGCTTATCCGCCCCCACTCCTGTCGGCGTGCCTCTCAAATTAAATCCCGGGCAAACTTCAAAGCCGCGAGATCTCGCCAACGAAATTCCCTTCTTCGAGCTTTCGTAGACCCGACCGAAGGGACCGAGAAGCGCACGAGGAATAGAGTGGGGCCTGTCCTTATCAAACACGATGTTATCGACAGGTGTGTCAATAATTTTATGCCTGGCTTACTCTCCAGACGTTTCGTCCCGGCAGAACGTGCACGATGCTCGCTTCCTAGATCGTTTTCTTCGCGGAACCTTCCACGGCGACCCGACGACAAGCGGCCTTCTCATTCACGCGACTCATGGCTAGTAATACCGTGGGGTGGGGCAGATGAACGATCAGACGTCGTCGCATCGGGAGTTCAGTCGATGACTCTTGTTAGTACGCGGCTGGGTCTACAACCGAGTTATTCAGTCGTGATAGAAGTCAGTTCTTCGGCTGAATTGCTTCCAGCTTTTTTCTCTTTAACCTTCTCGAATTGTATACGGAACTTCCACCATTCTCTGATATTTACAAGCCGTCTGTATGGCCTTGGTGAATAAGCAATGCACTATAACGTGATCGTTCATGAAGTTGAAGAGTACCTGTATCTTCGTTTCGTTATTTCTTTATTAAATTCATCTGAACTTTGATTCCTTCGTTTTCTTCTATTCTCAGATTTCTTCTTTTTAACTTAACGTTCCCACTAATAGAATTTGGTCTAGCGTTTAACTTCTCTCGGTATTACGTGCACTCTCGTTGATGACTGTTTTGGAATCAGCATTGCGAAACAAAAGCAGCCACCCAAAACGCGGTGTCAGAGAGAGGTTTGAATGTTTCTGTGGCTCGGTTGCAGGTTGACCGATACATGTAACCTCGCGTGGCGAACGCATTAATTATAATCGATATTTTGAATCGTCAGGGAAGTTTAATGTAATTCGCTGCTACGACGGGAACGAATTTATGAAAAGCAATTTGCCAGCACATCAACGGTAAGCAAATTATTCCACGAGAATGAGTGCTCGTTGATAGATTATTTATTAAGAGTTACTTTAAAAGCTCTGACGACGAGGTGCGGTTGTACGGTGTGAATATGTAATTGGTGATAGGTTATGTTTGAGCGAAATATATGGAGAGCTGTTCGCTGCAGACGGTACTTTACAGGTGCGTTCCTTTCCGTCGACGGTATGAAGAAAAAATCATTAACGAGGAATAAATGGGTAATAAACGGCGTGTCATAGGTAGAAACGTGTTGTTCCAAACGATGATGCATCGAAGATAGGCGAATGGATTAATAGGAACACGCGAATCATCTCGAACGACACGGATTGCAATTAAGGGAGGTATGGGAGTAAAAATTATTTAGGACGAATTGAAAAATTCTTACATTTCGTTGTGTGTATCGAGTACGGTAAAGGAAGCTATTTTAGCTATATTATCTGCGATAAGATTAAGAAATTGATATCGTATAGATGGAAATTTGTTTTTTCTAATTATATATCTCTGTTATCTCTGATATTAAATATCACGTTTTCATGTGGAAATGAAGTGAAACAAAAATGAGCGTGTTCTAAGTGTAGATACGTACCTACGTTATTGTAGGAGATGTTCGAAACGACGGCCGTTAACTTCCACACATTTTTCTAATGCGGTAGATGAATGATAGTTTTGCATTTTCGATTACTTCTGCAGCGATGACAGTGCATTCGAATCCGAATTCTTTCATGAATATTTTCTTGCGTTGCGGGGACTTCGGTATAAACTTCGGATTTTAAGTGTCCCCGTAAGAAGAAATTTAATGCCGTAAGATCTGGCGATCGTGCTGGCCAACAAATTCTCCTCCTACAATAAAATAGATACGTATTTGTACAGAACACGCTCATTTTCGTTTCACTTCATTTTCACGTGAAAACGTGATTTTTACTATTCAAGGATACCTGAGGGTAATGATATTACGCATTGATGAATTCGTTTAATTGCTAGTCGCAAAGTTACATCGATATTGCGTTAAGTAAAAACATACAGATCCATGGGAAAAGAAATATATTATTAATAGCAAATTGTAATCGACGTAAATTAATAATGAAAGTGAAAAAATTAATAAATTATTGATTAATTGCTTGATCTTAAAACGAATTTATGTTAAAACTGATCTGTAATTTGCAAAAAGTTTATAAATTATTACATTAAGTGTTAATAACAAATTGTGCACAATGTAAATTTGTAATAGCAATTAAAAAATTAATAAATTATTCGCAATTAGAACAGGAAAAAGGAAACTTCCGCCGATTCCCGAAACCCAAACCTTTCGCGACGGCGATGGCGTCATTTCGCGATTTGGCCTCAGGCGCGTAACATCTAATCTTTCGTTTGCGCGGAGGGAGTAAGGGGTCCGAAGTGAGGTGGGGATGGCCTCCCCACCCACACCCCTCTCCTAAACAATTTCATAATAATTTCTGTTTTCTGACCGATTTTTTTTCTGTTACAGGTATTAATTATTTTTTTCTATTTCAGGTTTTAATTATTTCTTCTTTTCCAGGTTTTAATTATTTCTTCTTTTCCAGGTTTTTATTATTTTTTTTCTTCCGGATTTTTTTTAAACAATTTTTTCTGTTTCAGGTTTCAATATTTTTCTTCTTTCATGTGTTAGTTATTGTCTGTGCTTTAATTTCTTTCGCTTGAAGTTAGATTACGGTACCTTTGATTCGGATAACGTAGGATNACAGGAAAAAGGAAACTTCCGCCGATTCCCGAAACCCAAACCTTTCGCGACGGCGATGGCGTCATTTCGCGATTTGGCCTCAGGCGCGTAACATCTTTTCCAGGTTTTAATAATTTCTTCTTTTTCAGGTTTTTATTATTCTTTTTCTTCCAAGTTTTAATTATTCCTTCTTTTCTAGGTTTTTATTGTTTTTCTTCTTTCGGATTTTTTTCAGTCATTTCTTTTCTTTCGGGTTTCAATTATTTTTCTTCTTTCATGTGTTAGTTATTGTCTGTGCTTTAATTTCTTTCGCTTGAAGTTAGATTACGGTACCTTTGATTCGGATAACGTAGGATTGCGCCACTAGGGCGCAATGTTCGGGTCTCGATGCATAGCCACCTCCACGTGGTGAAACCTGGTAATTGGTATCGATTCCCGAAAAACACTTTTCGAGAAATGATACCAAGCTAAGAGCTACGCACCACGTTTAAAATATTTCATACCTATTCTAAATTTTCGAAGTAGCTTTCGAACTTTGTCAATTTCCCGAAATTTTACAACAGAATTGTATGCATATAGAATATACCTCCTAACGTTCATACATTTCGTGTAATCCTTCGTTCTAGTCAGACATCGTGCGGTGACAATTTTCGAAAACTGAGCTTGACAGAGCAATGTCGATTACGAATTTGTATTCGATGAAGTACACCCTGTGAGAAATACCCAATGGATATTAGAGATAAAATTTCGTGTCGAATAATGGTAATACACTTGCCATCTCCTAGACACGGAGTACTTAACTGGTCACGCCACGTACTTCGCTTCACTTTAATTATCATTCGCTATATTCAGCTACCCATTATAGGCCTAAAATTAAGCACTGTACGATCATACGTAACCAACTAAACATTACCAAACATAATCGCATGAGACAGAGATATCTGCTTGGGTGACCAAGAAAATGAATTTCTGTTTCTCTCTCAATGTCTGCCTCTGTTTCTTCCCTAGCAATGTCCAATCGACAAAAAAAAAAGAAGAGAAAAAAAATCGCAAAGGTAATCCATTTTTATCGGATCACGGGGCGCATGTAAATTGTTCCGCGCGGCGCCGCATGAACCGTGGAATATATTTTCATTCACAGGGATCGATCATCCCCGATATCCGGCATGGCTCGAGTCGAAGTTAGGCTCTGGGACGCGCGTATGAAATATTGGCTTTACGACTCGCCGTAAATCACCGTAATCCTATTTTTAGTTGATAGGCGTGGAAAAGTTGCAGCCTGTCATCAACGCACGATAAATTACTCGCGAAGAAGTTCCTTTATTTTTCCTCCCCCCACTCCATGGGATAAAGTGGAATCTTTTCACCAGGGATTTTAGTGGTATTCACTCTATTNACTCCCCGGCCGCCTCCACCCCCCACTCCGCGGCGCATAAAAGGCCGGACTACAACACGCTGCCGCTAACTTTCGCTTCCGACGTTACTCGCGGCTTCGCGATCAATAATTAACTCTGAATTGTCTTACCTGGTGAATGGAAAAAGCTAACGCGAGTTACGGACAGGTCTACGCTGAATATCGCGGAAAATCATGCCGAGTTCGTTGGAACTGAGCGAAGCTTTATTTTTAAAAACCGAGCAACTGAACTTCATGGGATAAAGTGGAATCTTTTCACCAGGGATTTTAGTGGTATTCACTCTATTTTCCAGGGAATGTTTTTGCGAGCATTTTTACAGGGAGTGTTTTTATATTTTTCCCCATTTTTACTACTTTAACGTTTTAACATCGGTTAATTCTAAATGGTTTAATATTTCAATATTTCTATGATTCGACGCCCTCGTTGTCGTAATTTTTTTCATATCGATAATTTTAATCGCAATTATATCTCTAACGATTAATACAAGCATTAGTAACATACATATCTATTTTTATTTTTATTATATATATTTAGTATTCGAGGCATACGTAGAAGAATGTTACGAAGATCTGTCATATTTTGTCTGACCTCTACAAGTGGTCTACAATGCCTGACCTTTAGAGGCGAGGATAATAATAAATAATTTTTTACTAAAATTATAGGCTATAATAAATATCTTTCAAGCGTCTAATGCAAAATATGTAAATACACGAGTGAGTCGCCCATTTACGTCAATCAATTACGTCATTCAGGTGAAATAAAGCAAAAACTACTCAATGTTTTTATTAAAGCTCGTTGATCAAAAAGTTTGCGTTTACCTGCAGACTATGTTGAAACTTTGGACAGTGTATAAAAAAGAACTTAATTACCAGGAAGAGCAAGTTTACCGTTTATGGGAAATTTGTTAAGCCAGTTTCACGCGTCGCGGAGCGATATAACGACTTAATGTAACATCACGCTTTTTCAATTTGCACGGTAAGCTGACATTTTTAAAGCATTTAGACACCTCGTGGAGAGACAGGGGGCTGTTCGAATAATTGATCGATCCTCTAATTATTTTAAGCAGCCTGCTTAACCGGATAGAACGTGCATCCCATTTATCTTGCCGTGCCAATCATTCTCCACTATGCTAAACGTTCTTTCACGTTTAAATAACAAACGTACTAATTAGCATAACGAAATAAATATATCATCGATGCAAACAGGTATCCGTGAATCAAAGAAGTTTATGGCTTTAAGGCTTAATTACTCGTACAGAGTGGCTAAAAATTAAGTAACAGATAATTATCGTTATATTATTTTATATGTATAAAGAAATTCGTATAACATAAAATGTAAGTTAAAATGAGTGTTTACAGCGAGTTTGGGGTGCTAGTGGCCTTAACCTTTGGCAGACCAGATTCAGTCTGTCGCCTGAGGTCCAACTTTCTTCCGAAAAGTTGAACCGTGACAAATTTGTTTTCGAAAGCGTCTCCGCTGCATTGCCGATCATATCGATCGTCCCACGAATCGTAGATAAAGGCGAATTTACAGTTCTGTACCTTCGATGCTTCGACGCTCGATGTGAAATATGAAAGCCGGTGTATTTAGACCGGTTCAGTGGACGAATTCGCTTCGCTAATTTTCAAAATGTCATCGAGCGTAACAGCGAGCGAAACAGCGAATACCAGATGGTTAACTGAAAGGCTGTTTGCCTGGTGCTGGACAATTTCAAGATTACCTTTACTTCATCGTGTATCACCCATTCAATTAGTCGAAAGTAGAATCAGTTTCCGGTTCGCTCGTTGGTTACTTTGAATGTTCGCCTCGGATGGAAAGCAGATGAAAATAATCTTCGCAGGCTTTCACTGTAGATAGAATAGGTTTATCAAGGTGTACAGAGATCTGCATCATTCCGCGAAAGTAGACTGTGCAAACATTCGAATACATTGGTTAACGCTCCAACCAAGTAGAAGCAACTGGCTGAAAAGAACAGAGTCCTCGGATCTTTGCACAGAATGAATGGGTGGTTCTCTAATAACATAGATCTCGTTTGCCAAATGACCAGTGTCTTGATGGTGGCAAATGCAGAAGGATGAATTATCAAAAAAGGAAAATCTTTGATGCACGTTCAAGTTGTAAAATGTAAACTGTCAAGAACAAACCCTATTAATCTTCATGACACGAAGTACACACGACCCATACAACGCGAAGAGAAAGTGAAGCAAACTCGGCTTGACGAAGAACGTGTTAGATAAAATGGATAAAATAGAACTTCCAGCATCCTTGACCACCCTAACCTAACTTTAGTCATCTTCGTTGGAATTCCTTCTAGACAGCGGTATTCCAGACAACGATATTAATAATCTCCAGAAAATGAGAGAAATCGCGAATCGTTTGACAGACTTCTCCCTTGGTAATCCTTCCTTGACAAAGGACGCTGCGTTGGGAATTTTAATTCTGTCCAGACCTATTACACGGAGCGGTGAGAGTAAATTAGATAACACTCCCACTTGTGCGAAGTGGATTTAAAAGCTTCTCGCTTTATCTATCAACAAAATTCCTGTTCGAGATATAGCCAAAGCTACTTTATTTTACTTCGGTTCTTCGCGTTTTTATTTATTGTATTCGTGACACGCTCCGAGAGAGAATTGTGTCGTCTATTTTCGCGCGCTCTGACGTTCAACGCGTCGATATTTTTCCTTCTCCTTTTTTTCTCTTTTAAATTGTATATTATAAATAGACGAAGGAATAATATCTTTCGTAGATATACGATACTTGGACTTGAAGGATGTATCGAATATAGACGATCGTGGATACGTTTCTTCGGTATTGCCGTGTGTCGGTGTAGGATCGATGACGTGTATGCGAAGATAGATATTCTCATTATTTCGCTTAAATATTCATCACCGGCATTATAGTAGCCACAGAGTCCTAAGATCACCTAAACGGACATAATACTCTGCTGTATCGAATTAAATTTGCATCACAGGAAGCGAGTTCAATTTTTGTGTAATATCCGAGAAACTAGGATGCAAGAGGGTTTTGTTGAAGTACTTTTGAAAAACTTTTTGGTAAATTCTTACGGTAAAATAAAGGTAAAATAGCGATGATGAAGAAGTAAAGGAGAATAGCCAAATTACCTCAAGATTTTTACTTTTTCTTACAGGTGTCTTTATGAATAAATGGAATATATAATGAAGAAATTTTGCACTGATAAATTTAGAAAAACCCCGCTAAAATATCTAAGATTGGATGAGCAACTTAATAGGAAGTACCAGTAATTTGAAACTCTCCATATGGCCTTCTCTATTTACTTGTCTGACACTGAGTTCAGTATGCACGATATAGGACAGAATCACAAGGAATTCCATTAATTCCTGCATAATGAAGGCTCTGAGGTTATAATACAAGCGAGAAGCCGTCATTAAAACCACTAAACGTGGAGCAGATAATATTCTACCGCTGACTGCTCGCGATTAATCGAACACATTCGATACACGTTAAATTAAGTAGCCTATAATACTCGTGCGTCTAATATTATTTATACCAGTTTGTAATACCATTTTAATATCAATATGTTTTACGGCTAATGATTATAGGATCAGAAGGGCAGGAAATTGTACCCTTCCGACGTAATGTGGTCTAAACATGAGCGAACACACGATTACGTTGAAACATTGAACGGAGTTATTGCTCTCTTTAGACCGAAATATTTTCGGCAACACCCTCATTACGCCCACCTTAAACGCCTGCCTTAAAAGCCTTCGATGTTCCCGCCAGTCGTTACGTTCACTATACTCCACCTACCGTGAAGGCCCCAACCACCCTTAACAACAGATTTCCCACCTGTACCTTTACGATCGTTACATGGATCGTCTAAAACGCGAACGTTCCCAGAATACAGTATTTTCGAAGCAATTCCTGCCACGTTTGGTAAAAGAAATTAGTTCTGAAATTTTACTTTGCGTGTAAGATTATTTTTTATTATTACAGCCATTTTTCGTGTCATACGTTTATTAAAATTCCGATAAATATGTGTTGTATAATAATCTTCGTTTACGAATCGAATTAATTTCAATACAATTTTAATTATAATTAAGTTAGCTTTCAACCTGAGCAATACTATTTTGACGCTTAAAACACGAGTATGATAAAATAATCAATGAAATAGAACTTGAGGTAACATTTTCTTACAGTAACCTTTTCTACGCTCCTATTTTCCTGTGTCCCAAAACTATAATCTGACAAAATAATAAAATCTCTATCGTATAAATCATTCCACCGAAAACAGCGTTTAATCTCTCACCCGCGGTGCGATGAAATTTTCATAGGAATACTGAAAGTGCAAACAAATATTTCACATGAGTAGTAGAGTTCAACAGTCGTATCGTATCGTTTATCATCCATCATCACCACAGCGCCGACGTCAAATTCAACGTATATATGTCGCTGCTGTAACTGCTCGTATGCATTACAATGCTGCACCGTCCATCCCAACATCCCTTATTCCGCTCGTGTCACGGTGATCCAAATCTCGGACAAATCTGCGTACCCAACACACGATCCTGCTGCCACCTAGTGTGCGCGTCAGGTAAGTCGACAGTTTGAAAGAATACGCGCCTGATTGGCTGCTAGCTAAATAGGTCTGCCATCTCCGACACAATGATAATTTTAGTATTAAATATAATCACGTCGATAAACTCCTCCCATTTGATCTCGATCGCATAATGTGATACAACTTTATCTACAAATATGGCGCTTGCAGCTAACAACGAAGTGTCATCTAACCGATTTTTTCGATCACACCGTGACTAATTTGACGTTCCTTCCACGTACCAACTTGGTAAATCTATCCTCAAACATCTCTGAACAACTCCAAACAAACGATTAACCCTTTGCACTCGAGAAGCGAGTCTCAGTCGATATTAATTAATATATCAAATTTAAAATTATCCAACGATACGTGGAATATCGTAATAAAATAATTCTATGCTCGATTCGCATACAATTTCTTATTTACCGGTTTGAAAGCGTCGTTGACTTTATAACAAGAAGTCTTCTTTTTGTCTAACGAAAAGATCGTCGAGTGGAAAGGGTTAAACGGTCTCGCTGATATATCCGATTGTTGAAAAACGACATCGTAATCGGCATATCGGTTCCAACGAAATCTTATAGTGACATGTCACGCGAGAATCATCGCTTGCAAGACACGAGAGGCACATGGAGACGAGGAGAGGCTGCATCAGCAGAAGTCCAGTGCAAGTGGAGGCGCCTCTTATTGACCGAGCCAAGCTGCAGCTCTCGCTAATACGAGACCTACTCTCCTCTCTTTATCTATCTTCCTCCCTCGCTCATGCTGCTCGAGTTAACGAGTTTTTCTAGCGTGTGCCGGAAGCACGGCCGGACAGAGAAGTCCCCGCGAACAGGGACGAATCGGGGGCTAACTTCGAGCCAGGCTACAGCGAGGAATCGCTTTACAGGCTCGATAATTCGAACAGAGAAACGCGAGGCAAGAAGCGTCCCAACGAGGGATAAGCGTGGACGATAGTTTTAATCGAATTTGACCACCACGATGCGCTTATTGATTTTAGACAGGCGTCACTTATCACCGCACTGGCTCACGGGTTCGTTCGATGCAGGGCTGACGCGTTGGAATATTTCGGTTGTGCGCAATCTTCCGGTTTGATCTCATTGGATTGGACACGCGGGAAATGTGAACGCGGGGTATGTCGGGGAATAAAATTTAAGAAAGGTTCGAATGGGATGGAGATTATGTTTGTTCTTCTTAGAAAGTTGGAGAGTATTACGGTATCGATGATAGTTTCGAAGAGCAGTTACTTTTTACGAATGTTCCAGAGAGTCGAAAACAGGAATGATTTTGGTTACGGTTATGTATCGGTAACTACCGAAATATTGATCTTTTATTAATCCTATTTTTGGTGCTACATTGGCTATATCGGTTCTCTCTTTGTTCCTGAAATTGAGATCGTATTGATCCCGGCGAACTGTTTGTAAAATTGCTCGTCGAGGGATGACATCGCTTCTCTTTGTCGGTTGCTGTTCTTGATCGCCGGGTGGATTAATTTCGTACGAATTTATCGTTATTGAGCCATTCTGAGGTAAGAGGTAACATCTAGCTGGTCTCAGGTGCTTGAAAAGTTAAGTCTTCCACTTTCGGTAGTTAGCAAACGTAGAACTGTGCAAGAACCGTGCAAGAACTGTGCAGGAACTTGCGAACGTCTAGAAATTTCCACGTAGAATAGCTCTCTCAGTTCTATCGCTATTACACCAACCTATCCAACGGCATTTCTCACAAACCTTCAATTGCTTTTCACCTTTTTCTTGAGATAATGCGAGCTAATATCTTCATTCGCAGATTCCAACTCCTCGCTCGACTGCACTTGACCTGATCAGTTAATATAACATAACTGCTTGACATAATACTCGGTCCACTTACTACTGGTTTAAAACTTAAGTAGAACCAATTACGCGAATCGCTGAATAAAGCTTCAACTTTCAACAAATACATATATATCCTTAACATTGTTAGGTTAGGATAGTAATGTTAGGGTAATTTTAGCGATGTTGCTCATAATTGCTCTAGTGCCTCGTGTATTTTCTCATTCTTTAATCCTTCATCCCATGCAGTTGTTCCTAGAACATATTCAAATACGTACACCATAAATAACGATGCATCTCGGTCCACCAGTTGATCCCAAAAGTCAAGTCCCGCACACTCTTAATAATTTACATCAAGTATTCGCTATTTACCATGCTACCAACTACTCATTATACAAACACTACAAACCCAACGCAATTTTAATATTTCCCAGTAAAACCTTCCTTTGATAACTTACCCAAGATCGTCTTCGCACAACCGGCACATCAAAATTCCAATATATTTCATTGATATCTTTCTCGGACCATCTACCATCTCACCACTCTACTGACCCATCTCAATTCTAATATATTTCACTGATACCTTGCTCAGACCACGCGATCCTTCTCCACGAGCATCGAACTTATACCATTCCCTAACAACTGACTCGCCACAATTTTCAAACATTTCCAATCTTCTCGGACCGAGTAATATTCCTCTACGGCCACCTAACTTACACCACGGCGGCCAAAAAAGGTGGAAGGAAAGAGGCATCTTCGATCGGGGGTATCTCAAAGGAAAAAGTTTACTGCGTTACTTTATCAAGGGAAAAGGAAACATTCACGCGCTGTACACCGAGCTGGATCAAAGCCAGCCACTTCGCCCGATGCACCGATATCGACCTCTGTGCTCGTAATAAAAGCGTAATGCGCGCGTCCCTCGAACGCCACCCCAATAAGTCGCGCGGAACAGTCGAATAAACAGGTAATTTCATCATCCAGGGGGACCCCTGGCCAGCGATAGCTCGGTTCCCTTCTCGCTGCGCCCTCGCACTCGGATGCCTGCGTGAAATGCGGTCGAAAAATTTGTCTCCCGAGTCGTTGCCCTTAAGAGGCAGAAAAATTCCGGAGCGTGGACCGAGTGCACGTGGAACGCTGCCAAAAATTTCGATCGTTATAGCGCTATTACTCGACGTGCTCTTCTCGCGCGAGCCAGAGAGGATAGTTTCGTGGACGTTTGGGCCAGCCGCGGCTACCTGTCACCATTCACGATACAACCCGGCCGTTCGATCAACCCAAACCGCAGGAAAATATCCCTCCTTTCCTTTCCTTTTCCGCTTTTTTATCGTCCTAGGTAAATGGGATTAGTTACTAACACTACTTTGGCATGCGATCCCAGGAAACTGGCAAAGAACTTTCCAAAGGTGGACGTATATACATTGGGATTTGGAAGAAGGCTGTTTAACCACCTGCCTTGTAACGCTTCGAGATGTTCGAGTGAACGTATTATACGATGCAACTGTTCAAACATCGTATACGTTTGTTTGACAAGTCTGGGTACGAAGAATCGAGTATGACGCAACGAACTCTTAAGTTCCAACTTGGATCCGTGATGAATGGAGATTCCGATATCCGAGAGGATTATGCGAGTGAGTGTAACAGGGCAAGGAATTAGTATAGTGGATGACAGCGTTAGTTCTAAGAAATTTGGACTAGCAGAGGACTTTCTGTGACTAGGTTAGTCTGTACAGGAGGCTAAGCGAGAAGTTAGATACGGAGAGATAGACCTGAAGTACTTTGATACTTTGACTGGGATCTCTTCGCTGTACTTGGCAGCGCTGTATTCGCGTCACGTGACCAGGAGTCTGAGGTAACTCGTAACAATTTTCCTACGGTAGCCATCTTTCCACCTCCGATCAGGAGCTATTTGTTACGGTATACTTTTAAGACCATGGCGTCATTCGTTGACGTAGCAGTAGAATGAGTTATGTCACTGCAGTCTCTATTTTTATTTTAGGATTCACGCGCTCTACCTCTTCATCGACGTCAGAGAAGATCTTATTATGCCGTGATCAATCAGGTCTCTGTCCCACCCGTTAGCCGTCCTCCCGGGAAACCAGTACTCTGACAATTTACCGATATTTTATTAATAACTTGTTATTAAAAATCCCATTAACTATGAATATCCCCTCCGAAAGCGTACAGTGTTGGCCCAACAAACTTTTCCGTACGGTAAATATTTTATGACTTGTCCCGTTGCATGACTCACCCTGTATACTCTCTCGCGAAATTGAACACATAGCCCCTGTCATCAAAAACCCAACGATCTCTGCTCCCCGACGATACGAGGTCCTTCCGTGAGCGAAAAAATTTTTTCGGAAAATTCCTTGAAAATCCGAGGCTCGCTGAAAGCTTTCGAATTCTGCGATTTCATCTCTATAACAAGCTATCAAACGATACAAATACTGCTGCGGCTGCGAACAGCTTTGCATGGCGAAACGCGGAGCCTAATGAGATCATGCTCGGTCGCGAGCTAGCTATGCACCGAATCGAGAGATACCATACTATTTGCACAGGGAGATTAACGCGATTAAGCATGTCGTATCGATAGCGATTCCGCTTATCGTGGCAATTTTTCCTTCGCCGGATATAAGAGCGTCGGGGCTATGCTTCGCTGGCTATGGACTCGATTGAAAGAGACCAAGAAACGGGAAGGTAAAAGGGGAATAAACTGGAAAAACCATACCACGGTTGGTATACTATGAAAACGGTGGAGAGAGAGAGAAAAGAATTCTGTTCAATCGATAATCTAGCTTATTATCACCTCTCGTTCCTCGAGTTCCGTTCGAAATTGCATTTTCGTGCTTTTCGTCGAGTATTTTCATATCGCTCTGCCTTTAAATGCGTGCTGTAATAAAGCTGTGAGATTTTAATGAATCCGGTGTTGGAAAGTTTTAATAAACATCGAGATAATGACGGATCGAGTAACGATGAGGGATAATGATGGATCGTGGTTTAGGAGCTCAGATTTGCGGTTTGTTTTTACCTCGTTGTAAAGAAGTTTTCTCGCTCTTTCGTTCACCAGGTTTTCGATTACATATTTAACACTTACTATAACAGTTATTAAACGAATATTTCACAATCGATAGAACAATTGCTACTCTAACTGTTGCGTCTCTAAGACCGAACGTTCCAAGCCAAATGGCAGACTGTTTTATTTCTGTATTGTCAGCGTCCCATGTCCCGTAGATACTTGAATCACCAGATCACTACTTAGATTAGTCCCTAGCAAGGGTCAATAAATCACCACTGACACGATGTGCATAGTAGCCGAATTTGTTTAAACTCCTAACAGTTGCAGTGTTCGGGACGCAACAGTAATAATCATTACTCAGAAAAGACAAAACTCACATCCTAAACGTCTAACGAAACTTTCCACAAATTATACTTGTAAAACTGATACAACAAAGCTACCCAAAAAAGGCTGAAAATAAGCAATGGAAATAGTGGGTAACAGAAAAATCACGAACCACAATTGCACACTCGCAAACATCAACTCTCAACTTGCTCCTAACGTCTTGTCGCTTTCATTATCGCTTCACGCTGCTATTTGCACCCATCGCGGAATCCCAAACTTTGTCAGACAAGCTGCGTCAACGTTATAATTCGAACAGTTCGCGGGTACGTTTCCGTTCGAAACACGTTCGCGGTTTCATACCGAGAGATATTATCCCGATAAGCCCGTTGACCTCCAAATTACCTCGAATACGATTTGATAACGCGACCGGATGCGCGCGCGCGTAATCCGCGGCTCTATCCATGAACACAGCCGAACCTCATCCAACCTATTACTGCAACCATGACAAATTTATCGAGTTAAGATGCAGTTATGTCATCACTGTCGCAGACAGCCACGGTCGAATTTCGTTTCTCCGCGATTCGCTTGTCTCGTCATGGCATGGCTGAGTCACGGGCTGGGGTAATTTTCTAATTGAACCAGGAGGGACCAGAGTTTACGTTTGATGGCACTCGCATACGGTTTGAAGCTATTAACCCTTTGGCGATGATGCATCTTGGGACGGCTGCGTGCTTTGTTTCTATGTACGCGTCTTTTAGTAAACGGAGTTACGTAGTTATCGTTGTATAGATAAGATTCGTGTCCGTAATTTACAAGATATGAAGCGTGTCCTAGAATTCTGTCTGAGAAGTCTGAATCTGCGCACAGAGATCCTTGCAAAATTTATGTAAATGGAGTTCTACGAAGCAATATATTAATATATTAAGGATTTATAAGATAGGTAATTCATGCATCTGCTTTTAGAATTTAAAGAAATAGAGTTCAGCTGAGATTAAATTAAAATATTTTTAAGACATACATAGTGTTTTAAGACGTCTGTGAACGAGTATAATGAGATTAGATGGAATGCAAATAGACTGAGAGATCATTTTGAACAAGGTGTCTGTCGAATGAAGATCTTCTTCTCGAGAGTTAAGTAATTATTGCTTCGGGTGTGTAAATTGATTTGATAATTTTTAAAACGAGGTTTATAGTTTCTTTGAGGATCAGATGATATAACTTCAATTCGCAGCTTCTTTTCAAATCCATGTATGCAGCTTACCAAAAA
>NIJG01000091.1:205197-250172 GCA_002201625.1 Euglossa dilemma | reverse complement strand
CCCCGGTCAGGCCCAATGGCGGCCGTCGATGACCGCCATGACAGATAACCTATTAACGAACTAAATTTTTCGAATATAAGTAAATCAATAGAAATAAATCGCGACTGAACGTTGTTACGATATCGATGGAAAGGAATACAGTCTCCAATGTCTCGATTTACATAGCCTGTCAGCAACTAAGATATTAATTACTCTGAAGTGTATATGTAACGTAACAAGGATTCCGTTGGCGACCGCCTAGTTGAAATCGCTGCGAGGTTACAAACAATGAAAGCACGCAGTCATTACAATGAGAACTAATTAGTAGGCGGAATTAAGGTGTACGCTGGGTTATTACAACGCAACCGGTAATTAATCATCGTTTATTCTGCAACGCGTCGCTAACGATCGCCCGTCACGGTCCTCGAATTTGATCGTGTATCGAAATCGAGTTCCCGAATATAATCCCCTATGTATATTCCCCATAATTTATAGAACATTGTGCTATGCAGCTTCCAAAAAATTCTCCGAATAGATTTTGTAAAAATTTTCCTGAACGTAATCCCAAGTATCATAAAACTGTTAAATATGAAAGTACTTGCAAATGTTTAGTTGACAAGTAATCCTCCAAATATGTTTTCAAATACTCTCTGGCACGGAAATAATTTAGATTGTATAATACTATACTGTACTGTATAATACTATAGCATATATCATATTAATACCATTTTGAACTACCGAGTTTCACGTAGCTTCTAATGACATACTTCATACCGCATAACAGAACATAATTCCCAAATCCACCTCCGTATACCGCCTGATCTCTCTCAAGTCAACAAAAGCAAAATCGAAAACAAAAACGAGAGGAAACCAAGAAATAAAAAGAGACGATCACGTGAACAGAAGAGAACATAAATGTTTACGCGAATCGACTGGCCTTCCGTGTCTCCGGTTCTGTTTACCCTGCGCCATTTTTTTCTTTTTTTTTATTCTATTTTATTTTAACTCGCGACACGTGTTACAGCTCGCAAATATTTTCGCAGCACTCCTGCTAGCAAGCGTTGGATACTTCGAAACGAGCACCGAATCCGGAACTTGATGATCAAATACACGTGGTGGCCGTCCATCAGAGATGGCGTGCGGGAAACAGTGCCGTACACACTCATGCGTGCGCCTAGCATAAACATCATGGTAAATATCGCTGAAAAATATCGGTTGATTGTTTTTCTTGATATCGTGATCGAGGAATTTTATTGATTTCATTCGTCTTCGCGCTCTTTTTATTTTTGCTCTTTTTCTAAATCGGTGCCATCGCAAATGAAAGTCGGTCTGTTGCAACCAATTACGAGGATTACTCGTGCACCTAAGCTTCCTCGACGACTTTAAAACACTAATTAGGCGCAGGGGCTGAGAGTGGAGTTTAGCGTGATTTCTCGTTCGTAGTTTTGATTGCTAGTGGAAATGTTTGAGAATGTTTCGAAATATCATCGAGCGGTTGGATACAGAATGGTTATAATTCTTGGAACGACTCGGTTGTAACCATTTAGTGCATCGTTGGACATTGAAAGCTATGTGTGTGTATGTGTATATAGGTTATGAATATCTGAAATGTTTCTATGAAATTTGTGTATCGAATTTTATTATCTGCAATGAATATTCGTTTTCTATTGGAATTCAAATTATATTTGCTAACATTTGTTTCTAATGAGATTTCACGTTCGATTACACTTCGAATTTTGTTTGCAAATTTTTATTTTTAAGGCTCGTTTGATTTAGTCTATAATTAATCTTTTTCTGAAATCAGATTCTACATCTCGTAAACAAATAATAAAACTGTTACGTTTGCACCAATGAATACTTAGCCCCTTTACCTGGCAAATGTTAAAAATATGCAAATTGTTGAGCCAATATTGTTTACCATTGTACGTTATTTGAAATGCAAATAAACACGTTTAACGTATAAAGCACATCGCGGAACGCGTTCAAGCATTTGAACTCATTACAGTCGCTAATTATATATGACCATAACTTTCAGGTTGTCATTTAAAGAGAAACACAGTAGCAATTGTTATAGATAAACCATGCTTACTTATACTTCGTTGATCTTATCAAATGCAAGTCGCATAATCGTTTTCCTTTCTTTCAATGACATTTCCATTGCATTAATGATATTTCCATTTTTAACTAATGCTAAATAATTTTTTATCTACATTTCTTTTTCTAATACTGCAGATAAATTATCGTAAAGATTTCTATAATTTTTAAGTTAATCTCTACTTTTAAATTAAGAAAAAAATATATTCGAACATTTCTTTTTTCAATTATTCATAAGCTCAGACCATCCGAATATTTTCTTTTTTCCTGATATTATAAATAATTTAATATTAAAATATTTTCGTCTTGTAATACTTTTACCTGTTAGAAACAGGTATATAATATCACATTGGTGTATATCACTCATTTTAGACTGCGGTAATAAAGTCAAAAGAAGTAATAAAAGTACAGATGATGAAACGTTTGTACGTTGGAATAGCAGGAAGATTAGATAATAGGTCTCTAAATAAGATTCCACCGTACTAAATCAACATTAGAAATCGAATCTCTCCTTTATAACACCCAAGCAATAATGCTTCTCCGAGTACCGAACCATAAATACACATCTCAGCACTTGGTATCACAGATTTTCTCTCTGATCCCTTTACACGCTAGACTTTCAGCAATATAAACCCTGTTTCCCACTAATGCCTTGAAAGCAATAATATAAGGTATCAAATAATGAAACATTTCTAGACTGGAGTGTTTCAATCGCAGTAAGAGATCAGATAATAAATCTTCAAATAAAATTCTACTAAGAACCTAAACGTTATACCTAACGCAAACGCTAAATTCTCATCTCAAACATCGGTCTCAGAAGATTCCTTTCTGACGCCGTTACGCGCAAAACTATTAGACTCTAATGTCCATTTCACACCACAGTAACGACAATGATCCAACTGATAAAACGCGTAGAGGAAAATAGAAAAAACTAACATATTAAGTCGGGAATCTATTCTGCTCATAATATCCGAGAAAAAAGATCTGCTGTTCGGGACACTGGACTCGAAATACGCAACTGAGGTATACGGAAAATCTGGGTAGACAGCAGGGCGATCTAACGAGCGAGAAATCCTTGTCCTGAAATACGGTGAATAGCATTGAGCTCCTCCAAAAGCGGCAGCAGTTTCACGAAATAATTTGTCCAATCAACGATAAGACAAATTACACCGGCTGCCTTTCCGCCAGCCAAGGCGACAATTACGAAAGAGAACGCAATCTTCGAGCTATCGCTCTTGCCAACCTTCGGCGATTATCTCGAACGCTGGCCGAATACCTAAGTTCGGTTGGAAGCGGCCCCTGGCTGGCGTTTCGTTATGTACCCGTGGCGTTTCGTCGCGTAGGGACAAATAATACGAGCCCGATCGCCGAATTAATTAGTGGCCACTCCGGCGTGCTGGCGTAAAATCGGCTTGTCGACCTAAATGACTGTCAACGCTATGGTCGTTCGAGTTACGGAAATTGCGCTGACTGATTAAGCGCTAGACCAAGCGATGAAGCGCGCCGCAGTCGAAATCCGTGACAGATCCTTCACTCCAGCCAGTATTTGTCTCTCTGAATTTCCTATTTTATATTCCTATCCTTTTCCTCCGTTTAGATCAATTTTTCAAGCAATTTTCTATTACTGTTTATGTCCTTGTAATTTAAATATCAATAGTACTGATATTAATGGCATTTATATCTTCGGTGATTATTATGAACATTTTGAACATCAAGAATACTAATATCAGTGGTGTTTTATTTTTAATATTTGTATTAATAGTACTAATATTAGAGGTGTACGTATTTTTAGTACCGATATTAATAATACCGTATTAGTATTTATAATATTAATACCGACAGTTAAGTCATACTAATAAGATAATTAGTAATTCTAACATTATCAATATTAATGTTATTAATATAATACAATTACTAGCGTTAATAATATTAATATTTTTATTTATGCCGATATTATTATTACTAATGTTATAATAATGTTATTAACGTTGCGAATATTAACGCTGAATTTCATAATAAATAGCGAGTGAAATTCGTAGTTTTGCTCATGCATAAAACAGATCTAGAAGCGTGGAAAGATTTACATTGGTATGTATTTTAACACCATCGTTCTTACTGACGCAAACGTTGCATCCTCTCGACAACTACGATATTTCTATCGACATAACTGTTCCCTTCTTGTTTTTGTTTCAACAGTGCGCCAAACTAAACATTATTTACCTTCAGAGAAGACCTCTCCGATGAAAACGATACGCAGTATTCTCAAGATGAAACAGTCGTATTTTAGTAACAGCAAATGCATTAAAGACCGGGATTAAGTTCGTGTAATACTCGCGTATAAACCATTCTCTTAGTATTCTCTACATTTTAACGAAATAAACAAGTAACATCCTCTGGACAATATTTAGATAACAATCTCAAATGATAGCAAAAGAAAAAAAACAGAGAATTCACGTGATTTCGTATTACAGTTAATACATATCGGATACCAACGACTAGAATGATTAGGATATCGATAATATTATAAGCTGATGAAGTTTCTCCAATTTTTGTACTCGATATAATTACGAAGATTAAAAAAATTATAGATGCACACGATGAAAGTAAGAATTACTACCTTTGATAACAATTTGCACGTGATAGTTGTAGAGTGGAAAATTTTATAGAGGAAGCACAGCTCTACGATATTTCTTAGTTAACATAGAATTAACCGAAGGAATTATCAGCGATTATCTATCGATACAGTTTCGAAAAATATTAATAGCGTAAGGTGTGCTTTGTGTGATAAGATATGCACCGAACCGTGAGGAGGGGAGAGATAAGCATGAGAACACTAGCGACCTCTACGCTGCGTGTAACAGTTGGAGGCGCGGTATGCCCTAATCTGCAAGTCAGACGTGCCGATGTCGGACACGGACGTGAGGGTCAGGAAAGTGGAAACCATCGGAAAATTCGATGAACTGGTAATTTAGCTACTCGTGATCACACCTGCTCGATTTAAATTGTAATATCTCGACTGTCTAGCTTGATTGAAATTATTCAAGTCATATGATAAGTTACCTTAATAAACGGAGAAGAGGAAGAAATAATTTTCAATGCGAATTAAATATCTGGAATATATCAATTTTTGTTAACAAAGGATAATAATTTTTATTAAATTTGTATGATTATTCATCTGGAGACATTTACATCTTAATCTATAGTAATATCAATAATTATAATAATTAAAATAATGTTCATAGACCATTTCAACTAATATGACTATAGATACCCTGATACTGCACTGATTATATAATTCGTCAGTGAGTTTTATCTTCGCTTATAAAAATTATAGAAAAGAGCGAAGACTATAAATTCACTTATGCTTTCCAAGACAAAATTTTTAGTTTGGGAAGGCTCACCACCATAAAAATTCAGTGGATTAATTGTTTCGTGCAATTAAAAATTTCTAAAATTATCCAAACTCTCCAAAATCCTATTCTCCGAGTATCTAAATCCTTTTATCAAAAATGACCATATTCCCATCGAGACAACATCCGAAACTTATCCAATCTTCGCAAAAGAAAAGAAAAGGAATCTCCCAAATTCAGCTACCCAGTTAATAGGATCTCTTTAGCCCAAAGATACAACGAACGATTCCAATCAGCCAACGTTTCGAACTCGTTGGGATGTCCTCGAAATTTCTCCAACAATCATGTTGCGCGAATTTAAAAGTTTCGTGGTCAAGCGATGCGGGAGACAATCGATGGAAGCCAGAGCTAGGCCGAGGATCGATGGGCAGCAGCGGCGTCCTACGCGAATAGAAACGAACGATGACAATAGGCCATGAATTTCGTCGGGTCGATCTTGCAACGCGTCGGATCTGCATTCCCATTTATATGGAAATTACGAAATCACACGTTTGTCCAATCAATTAACGGCGATCGATCCGCGCGAAGGAGACAGGCCAGACAGAAGAGGTTATTTACAGGGGTCGGTGAGAAGTTCGTTCACCGATTGCACGAAGACGAGAGGCACGAAGATGATCTTTATGACTAGATGACGCGTAATATCGGAACGATGTGGATGCGCGATGACAGCGTGTTTGATGACCTCCGATGATAGAATCGCGACGATGAACTCCTGAACGAAACCTTCGGGTTCGTTTTAGAGCTAGACTCGCGATTGATCGTTGATGCTGGAACGAATGAATCTTCTTTTTTGACTTCTATTTTTATATCTATCGAAAGCATTCTACTGTTCTTGGGAAATTGAGATTGACTTCTATTCGAGTAGAATGGCGATTGAAAAGCTTCTTGAAAGAAGAGTCTACCTATGACCCTCGTGTCTTCAAATATTCAGAGTTGAAACCTTTCTCTTTTACGCAATCACGATACTGATAAATAGTCCAAACATCTAGAATTGGAAAAGTGCTCTATCTTAAGGAATGCCTTCCAAACAACTCCTGAATATCCATTAAGGTTTAGTTACATGAATTTCACGGTGATATCTGGTTTAGACCATATCATCGTCGGACTAAATTCAGTTTTAACACCTCATCTAAGAACTTACATTCAGATACACGAATCTGAGAACAAAAAGCATCGTAATTCCACGAATGAAGAAGGCAAAGCACAAAGACGTATCAGAATAAACGGAATAAGCAAGAAGGTGCATAGAAGCTTTTCAGATAACAGTAGTGTCCCGAGTGAAACTGAGGATGAACCAAGACGCGAAACTAGGTCAGATGGACATACGATTAAGACCAGTCATCTTCGTTAAATTATTAAATGCTCCATGGTTATCTACGCTGGTGTCCAACCTTTACATCGTCGTAGGATTAAGGATTAATCAATTCAGGAGCTAAGATAGCCGTGAGATAAGGATTCCTCGATATCTGGTCGGGGCGGAAGAGTGAAGTCGTCAGGCCGACAGATGTAACGAATCGCACTTTGAAAATTAGTTTCGAAACTGGCCAACTTTCGAAGGAATAGTTTTCTTGCGCTTGAAGAGTGGATGAAGAAAAATTTTCAGCGGTTGCAAAAGCGAGACGAGGAGTTTAGAGCGCGTTGTTTCGCGAAGTTGGAGTAATCACGCTATAGGGGGAACGATGATATTTAGAAAATATTCGACCAGGTAATAACTCGCAGAATTTAATTATCAAGGTAATACACGTTAATTGGTATTCAGCCGAGAAGACAAAGGAACAGCGATCGATAAAGATGGAGCCTAAGTTTGAGTCTTCTGCTCTCAGCTTTTTAGGTAACCCTGTTGCCATACTTGATCAAAACTGGCCAACTATAACTCGTTATAGATCAATAGAGAATCCACGCGCGATACATCCTATTCGCGATGTGTTCTTCGTTTTGAATAATTTGTTTCCCGGCTTCTCAACTTTCAAAGCAATGACGTTATATTACATTTACTTTTTGGTGCTGTTTAGTTATGGGTTATTATCGCACACAATGTCATACAGGTACATTTACGCCAGAAAAAATTGCACTGACCAGATAACAAAACATATGAAATATTCGAATAGTTGCTGTGTATCGTAAAAACACGTTTCTAAACCAAATTGCTTGCAACAGCTCACAAATCCCGCGAAATTCCATCACGTACGTATCTTAACTGCATAACTCCACGATCACGGCTAGTGATATCGCAACTATACAAAAAACTAGACACGTAGCTTCCAAAAAACTGATTGAAACACACATTCGGCCAGTTATCGAACACGCAGTCGCATTCAGTAACGATATCCCCTCGTGATGGAAAACTCGTTTCATTGGTAGTTTATGAACAAGTATTTTCCTCTTGAAAAGAATATTCCATCAAAGGTAACAATAACATATTTAATAATAAAATAGAAAAACCGGTATCAGTGTCTGGCTATTTTTCATTTTAGATACTCTCAGTTAGTTCACGCTCGCCATTTTTCAGTCGTGTGTTTTATTCTTGTGATTCAGATATTCACTCTTCGTGTCTCCGATTCGCTAAACGAAACATGGTTTCATTGGCGTATTTTCCACTCCGATCCAAACTCGTTCCGATCCAATACCGACTGCAAAACCTGTCCACTTTCTGCTTCATTCTATCTCTTATATCTTTTATTCACATGCAACTTTGTTAAAAGGATACTCTATCGCGTTCAAAACCAATTTCCGCTCTTGATCCAACTATCTTTCCTTTACACCTAAACCAAACATAGCTTTATTATTATTAACCCGACGCTCTGATCCAAATTCTCCTCTCCCGCCTTACCATCAGCTATAAAATCTATCCATATTTTCTCCTTCTCCGCCTCCTGTGTTTCGTTTTAAGCAACTGTTCCAAGAAGACAACCTAAAACGTTCAGAATCTTCAGTCTGGGTGCATAACTCCAACATTTTTCCATCGCACCCCTAACTCTCTCAGCTAAATATACCTCTATTGACACATCTATCAATCTGATCCGAACTTTCTTTGCGTCCTTCGCACAAGCTCTATCATCGCAGCGATATTAGCCGGAAAATTGATCTAATCGAACGGTTGCATTGCCGTGAGGCCAGATGGAAGGAGACGCCTGCGCGAGCAGGCAGAAAGGGCGCGTTTCTCGTTTACATTAATTATCAATCGTTAAAAAGTGCCGTCTATCTCCCTTTATATCAGCCACGCCACAGCTCGACGTACATTGTCCGCGTGATTAATTGCGCGTGAACGCAACAAAAGCCGATTCAACGGTGCGCGACTTGGTAGCATAAGCGCGCTCCAAGCGATGGATGACGGCCTGTTATTCGCGCGAGCTGGACGCCAGACGCTTTTCCGATGGATACGAAATTGGCATGGAGAAACGAGGTGTCGATGATACGCGTAGAGTGATCCAGGTGATTTATTTCACGAACGATCGCGCGAGCATGAGCACACAGGATGAGCGTTAGAAGAGATTGGTCCGATAGCGAGTCTGATGATTGGTAATTCGGATACTTTGCGAAATCGTTGCATTTTTATGGTGAAAATTTGGTTCCCTTCTAGAATTTTCTCCTTTGCCGATATTTGATGGTAACTTAAAGTTTTTGATGCAACGGTGTTCAATTGTACACCGCGTCAAAGACAGATTCGCTCGTTATACGAAGCAATGGTCCGAAACTATTATTTCGTGTTCGAAAATGATATACTATAGCAATTGTTATAAATTATACATTACGTTAAATCTATGAATGATCGATGAAAATAATTGCGGTGTATTATCGAAGGCTTTTCTACGTGACAAGTGGTTTTTAATCGCGTTACACTGACCGCGTGGCGTGATTCATCAAATTTCATGCGAACCATCTAATGCAGGGGGAAATGTGTAGAACGAAATTTACATAATTCAATATAATACACTATAATAATATATTTAAATGTGATCGCTCTTTATGCGCTTTTTTCTGCATTGTTTACAATACAAATCTTTTAAGGCTAATTGGATCTCCAAGTATTCCTTCATTTCTTAAGTCACCTTGGACTCCTGCATAAAAATATGAAATAAGGTAAATAATTTATGAAACGACCTGCAGTTGTGGAATTAAAGGCACTGTCGCGTAATTAACTTGATGGAATCTTGGATTTAGCTTGATGTATGAGGTATAACCGTGTAACGAAATTTTTGTAGATTAAGGGGTTAAGTAAATTTCAACATAATAAAATAAAAACGCAGCAATCGGGATGAAGGGTGTTCCTCAGTGGTACTTTGAAATTTCTAATCCAGATTATTCCAACCGGGATACGAGGTTAATGGGTGATTTAGCATAGATTATTGTGCTAGGTAGTCGGCTTTTAGAATAAAGCACGTTATCATGTGTTAAGCACTATGGAATAATATACGTCGTACAATGTACTACATATTTAACATATAGGATTTAATATAACATAGCAATTCTAATGACATAGCACTACCAACGTATAACGATGCTTAATATCTGTCCTACACTGTGCTATATAGCAGTAATATCTAACATACCGTATTAATTCTACCATAAATCTGCGTACAACGTAAAAAGGCCTCAAAGCAATCAGTTATACACTCCTGCTTTGATATGTAAATATTAAAAGAAAATGTCACGTATCAAAGCGATGCGAATAAAAAAGCGTTCACGTCGATAAACATTATTTTTAGTCACGGCCATATTTATAATATTTGAAAATAAATACTGGCAAGCAATCGTTTAGAAACTTCTTGAAGATGCCAATACCGATATAGAAAAAGTATCATTGATCGGTGTGTAAAACATGAGATAAAAAATTGCTATCGTAATTTAATAAACCCTAACATTTGGACAAGTATCTACACAGGTACGAGAAATTACTCGTTTTGAAATGGAAATCTGTATTGCTAATGAAAATATAAGTATCTTAATGTAGAGACAAATACAGTAATTTAATAACGTTGTCGTTATAATTATAATTATAATACTTCTACCTGAGAAGCACGTTGATACTAATTACACGTTAACACTATAGGAATGCTAATAACAGGCCAATGTAATGCTACCTGCAACACAGTGTACTAATAACATAAAAGTGTAATATCACTACTGACACTGTTACCAGCACGGTTACAGTAGCAACCGTACTGAAGTTTAATACCGTGATACTATCACTACACCTAGTAGTCTATTAACAGTAATACCGTAACGACATACTATTATGTTATCGCGAAAGGTATTGCGCAGCTTTGGCTACCGTTTTCAGTTATTTTTATATACACTATCGTAACAAAGCATAAATACCATCAACCACGAACGTAAGACGTATTTTTCTTCTTGGTAACCACAATATTACACTCCATAAAACGACCGAATAGAGGAATAAAATTACTAATAAAATTACATCATAATTCCGTAGTGATACTTAATATTTAAATATCAAATATTCGCTAAACGAGTAATTTTTCTTTTAATTACCGATGACAACGAATTAGTAATCACTCGTTATTTCGTACCGAGGGTTTAAAAATTCGAAATAAGAACCATTGCTAAGCGGATTAAACCGACTTTTTGAAAAAGCACATCGCATCAAACAAATCCAAATCCGCCGCTGAAGGCAGAAAACGAAAGTCTAGTTGCTACTACAACTACCACAATTACAACACTCGCGAGATTACAGCTGAACGCCAGAAACGGGAGTAAATTACCCAGGTAGCCAAACAAGCAACGTCTAATCTAATCTCGCCCGACTTCTTCAGATATCCGCCATCCAACGGGACACGTTCTATTCCAACGGCTGAAGAACGTGTCATCTAGCCCACTAACTCTCGGTTCGATAATCAGCAGGCGAGTTTTCAAGAGAGCCAGCGGGCGAGGAGAGAGAAAAAAGAGAAGAGGGGAAAAAGGCCATCGAGTTGCGCCCGACTAATTAGCCAATTTCGTTGCGTTGCATTCACGAAAGGTAAACAGATAATCCGGTGTACGGAAAAACTCGAAAGCGCCTCCACTTTATCAGTTACTTATGCAAATTTGCCCGAACGTTGTGCACACGCATCGGGGGCAAGGTTGCCACGACCCCCGCGGGGCGGCGCCCGACGCTCGCGATAAAGACGTCTATGTTGCGTCGCTAAGTTTCTCTTATTCGACGGTTCCCAACGTATTCGTCGAAGGATAAGGGCACAGACGCACGCTATCCCGTGAAAGTACCAAGCTTGGGAATAATTAGGCGATAAACGGGTCCAATGGGTTTGTCAGAGTAGTTGTTACTTTATATCGTCTCGGTAACGAGTGCGAGGGTATCCTAGCGGTATTTTAAGTTATAGCTGACAGTTAAAGTCGGGTGTTTGAGGTTTGAAAAGAGGTTGGGAAATTGGTAAATAATTCGGCAGTGTATACAACATTAATCGCGTGTTTATTATAGATGCGCAGTAGAGGTGGGTTGGCGTGCTAATGATATATTATACAGGTAAAACTGTTTGACTCTGGCATATATATTTATGTACGTTTGTTGATTTATTCTTCCTTTTTTTTAATATCATATTTTCCGGACTTCGTTATACCTGACTAGCGTGCATATAATTAATTCCACCTGTTCTTTATAGTTTACCTATATTCCAGCAGTTAAAGATATACTTATGCCACTTTATCTTAAATTCAGTTAGCAGCAGTGTAATTTCCCTTAAAATAAAATATCCGAATGAAACTTAGAAGCACTCGAAGTAAAGAGGAGAGAAATTTGGCTATTTTAATACACAACTGGAGTTAATGATCGTTGTAGCTCGTTACGCAACATATCGACATACACGGTAATAACTATCAATGAAGCCTCTTTAACCGCAATCAAAACGTTCGATTCCTTTACCACTTGCCTCGTAACATCGAGTTACACTCGATCGAGGTTACGGACCAAATATGACAAACGCCGGTTTCGATCGAAACAGGATTTACTCGCAATCCTAATTTAGATTTTCGTTCGTAGGAAAGAAAAGTACAATTTCGCTGGTCGTAAAAACCGATAAATTTCGAAATAAAAGAGGTTAAAGTCACCACTCTACTTTAAGGTTAGGATCACTTTCCCTTTCGTCTCGGAGACAGAGCAGTCTACTTTTCAGGCGATTCCCTATGCGCTTCAAACGATTCGCTTGAAAGAAGTAAATACTTCGATAAGTAAGACGCTTTTTAGAATAACTTCAATTCGAGCGACTTACATTCAAGTGACTCGCCGGTATGAACGAGGCTTTACGTCGTTCATAACCTCTCACCGAAGCTTCAAACGACCTATCTATATATATACGCTTCCCCGTTACTTATACCCACGGGACATACCGACAAACTTGGCTGGAAAAACCCACGACTACCTGCGTACTACACAAATTTCCTATATCCATAAATATACCAGCGAATAGCGAGCCATCCATAAATCTCCACCCACCGTCGGAGGATCAACTCACGCATCTCCTAGAATCAATCTCCTCCATCACGAAAACCGCGCGAACAGTAACCGTTCTCTCATCTCGGCACGCATGACCGTTCCCCCACCGACTTTCACTATCCGTCACGACACCGTTCCCCAGAAAAGTAAGCGCGCGCCGATCCTACTTGGCGCTAGTCACGCTCGCCGCGACGCCACCACGATTGTCGATGAAGCTAATCGATTCAGGGTCGAGAGCGAACCGTACACGAAACGTTCGTAGACGGGGAGATCCCGTGCGTCTCTGGACCGTACGTGGCACAGATGGAAGACGAATGGAAGAGAGGAGAAATCGGCGACGCCGGCTAATTCTCTGGGCAACGCTAGAGAGACGAACGAGGAATCGGAAAAGCGAACGCGATCGTAACTCCGTGCAACCGTGACGGCCGACATTAATCGCTGCCACGTGCTGCCTATTTGTCTTCGGCAGTTCGGCAACCGACCACGTTCGCCCACGTACAGAGGGCGTGGACGAAAGTGTTATACGAGCGGCAGCAGGTAATTCCTTACGCAAAAATAAGTCGAAAGCGTGGAATAATATTTGCTTACGCGAGGTTTCACATTTTTTCTACGCTTTTCTAGGATGCGATTTCAGTGGATGAGTCTACGACTGAATTTTCAGTCCTTCTTTCGCCCTTTTAACGCTAGGTTTACTAGGTTATATCAACGTACATGCTTCGAATTTCACGAGGGAAAACACAGAAACCGTTTACGTTTAAATAAAGATTATGCTGTTTTCTAAGTTTTGAACAAAATGTCGATGAATGTCCGTAAATCTAGTGTTAAATACGACTTTGGGAGAGTAGAAGAGGTTTAATTTTTAATATTTCATGACTCTATTAAAAAAAATTTGGGGAAATAATTATATGCGGAGCAGAAAATTATGAAAATGGTCTGAAACTTTGGGAGTTCATTTTGCTGCCGCAAAAAGATTTCCAGTTTATAAAAAAAATTGTTCCATGTAGAACTCGTTATGCTCTTCATGCGCATAAACTTTGATAAGAGCAAAACTTTTTACTTAGGTGAATTTCCTTGTAACATAGTGCGCTAGTAATTTTTTCCCCCACTGCTCGCATTTAAATAGATAAAATATTTAATTATCGGAATAAGGTGCGTTTACTTTTATTTTACTCTTCTTTGAAATATACGATTCTTGGAAATCAAATATACAGTGTGTCGTTATAAATAAAAATGTGCACGAATGAGGAAACTCGCATGGAATAATCCACGTTTCCTGAATTGTAACATTTGACGTAATTGTGTTTCAGAAAAAATTATATTCCCCGGACCTGGAAATTTATAGTCTCTTACAACAGTCGCTGCATCAGAGCCTTTGTTGGAAAAATATTCTACATACTTTTACCGAATTTTACGCAAACTTTTCTCTAATTAACTGACTGAATATTTGCAGAAACAATTACGTTTAACTTATTGTGGTCATACGTATCATAACCGAAATTTCATACAAATTAATAAAGACCACATTTCAAGCTTGTCCTGTTGATTATTCAAATGAATTCGTACGCTCAGATTTTTTTAATTTCCATTTTTTTCGAAAACCAAACCGCAGATGAATAAATTTTATTCTACACTTTCGATTCATTTTTTGATAAAGAATACTTGCTTCTATAAAATACTTTCGACCACAAGCTATGTATATGTACATATTTCTGTGATTTCTAGCTGTTTGAACGAAGTGTTCACGTGGCATTCGAATAAAATTGTTGGCCAAGGTTTCACTGAGGATCTTTTGTATTCTATTTCCTATATTTTATTCGGTCGTATTTTAACCGCAATGAAAGTATGGATATTATTCAGTAGAAATTTTTGTAGGAATAATTGTTGCCGATAAAACGATCGACGTGAGAATGTTACTAATCAAAGTAGGACTCATCAGATTAAGTACACTTTGGTTAGCTTAAGATAAGATTACAATTATTAAAATTAAACTCTCTAATTGATCGTTAGCAGCACCGTTTCAGCTGTTGGTTTATCTTTTATATTCCTATTTGTCAACGTAAATTTTT
Source organism: Euglossa dilemma (assembly GCA_002201625.1). Lineage (NCBI taxonomy): Eukaryota > Metazoa > Arthropoda > Insecta > Hymenoptera > Apidae > Euglossa > Euglossa dilemma. The sequence continues at coordinate 235,176 of NIJG01000091.1, read as the reverse complement.
TCACGTAACGTTAGGTTGTCTGCTTCGCCGATAAATCTTCTCTGAAAGCGGTATAAATTTTACGATCTCTGTTGCGTCGTGCCATTTATAGTGTCACTATGTACAAACTCGTAAAAATTTAAATAAAACCTGAATACAAGTCAAACTAAGAAAGACACTTTATTTCAATATTCGAGCACGTTTTCATACGCGGAATTACCAAGATATTTATCGCGTCACGTCTGATTATTCTCGTGAAGCGAATCTATACGTAATAAATATCTTTCAACGACATATTTCATTAATCAATTTTAAAAGATCCTATGCACAAAGTAATCGACCATTTCGTATGCAACAATCTGGTGATAGAAATTTCACGTCGTCATTGTAAACTATAAATAGGATAAATTTCAATTCAATAAATAATACTGTATTAAAATATTATATATTATTGTATGTACAGTATACTACCAAACAGAACTGTACTGGTAACAACTCAAATTATCAATAATATATGAGATAATATGTGAATGAAAATTTCCTAACATTAGTTAACTACAATACCTCTAAAAATATTACCTTTTACAACATTTATCCATCTTTATACTACAGCTAATCTAATATATTAAATCTTCATTACAGGGAAAGTACCATTTCCACTTAACATGCAAAATTATACCAGCTCGAAGTAAATTTAGTACACCCGCGTAAAATTCCACCTAAAAGCACTCAAATTTTGACGTTTAATGAGATACGAGAAAATATGTGAATGAAAATATCAATATTATTTCTTGACATTAGTCGACTATAATCCCTCTAGAAATATATTTTCACGATTTATCTATGTTTATGTTTTAACTAAAATGCCAGCACTTCTATCCGGTTAATCGTAGTATTTGCTAAGGATTCTGAAGACGATTGTTTATATCTGCTGTTCTCGCGATACTTCGCCTGTAGTTCCTGCACGAAGGATTTTAACAAGATTCGTGCTTATCTATATTTGCTCGCCTAGCTTTAGGCTGTTCGAATGAAATCTTAAAAGCTTCGTTCCTGAGGATTACGAAGACGCCTGTTCGCGTATACGTCCTCCAGAACTTCCACTTCATCCAGAATACTAACATCATTCTCGAAACGACTTGATCACAGTTCTTACGAAGGGCTGTCTCGCAACTTTTACGAGCCTTTCTGGTATTATCTTTCTTCCCAAAGAACTGATAAATGTCGCTAATATATGTCTAATAATACTGCTTTTGCGAAAGGACGAACGGACACGAGTAATAAATATATAACAAAAATTTTGTTGCATATATGTAAACATATATGTAAATAAATTAAAAGATTGCAAAATTAATAAATGAAACTGTAATAAGAAATTTGTAATATATATGTATTCTTATTGGGAGCAATTTATTCTGGAAAGCAAACTGTACTGAGATTTTTGTACTATATTTGTCAGATTTCTCTACTTTATTTCAGAACATCCTCCTGTACTTTATGGATGGTTTGATGATAGAAAATGTCGTAAATCACCGATGATCCATACCATTGAACATTTCAACACCATCCCCGAAGGAGAATCTATACATTCGTTTCACTTCATTTGTCCATCTAACCAATTTCATATCAATGGTTGTCAGTTCTCGACTGAAATACTGACGTGTATTCGCTCGTATTTCTTCGATTTTATTAATACATCTCTTCCTGTTCCATAAAAATCTTAATATTTTTAACGTAACACGTTTCAATTTATAGTGCATTAAATGCAATCTACATTTCCCTTTATATCAATAAGAATAAATATTCCGGAACTTTTTATAGATACCCAAAATTATGCTACTGCTCCACAATTTTTCTACTGCTCCAAAATCAAGCTACGGCTCCAAAATCATGCTACTGCTCCAAAATTATAGTACTGCTCCAAAATTTTGCTACTGCTCCAAAATCATGCTACGGCTCCAAAATCATGCTACGGCTCCAAAATCATGCTACTGCTCCAAAATCATGCTACGGCTCCAAAATCATGCTACTGCTCCAAAATTGTAGTACTGCTCCGAAATTTTACTACTGCTCCAAAATTTTACTACTGCTCCAAAATTTTGCTCCTGCTCCAAAATTATGCTAAAGCTCCAAAATTATATTAAAGCTCCAAAATTTTACTACTGCTCCAAAATTATAGTACTGCTCCAAAATTTTGCTACTGCTCCAAAATTATGCTACTACTCTAAAATATATATATTAAATCCAAAATTTCATGTTGTCGTTTAACAATTTTAAATTCTACGTTGCAAGTGTAAAATATACACAACAAACTAGAACAGTATTCTGAGACTCTTATTTTAGGTTCGTACTGCTATTAAGTAGAGTATTGTTAATGTAGAACAGTGGTTACCAACATTTAAGTATACGTCTCATGGAGGATTTCAACCTTGGCTCACATATCTATCTACCTGGCTGTTTATTTAATCATTTAACTTAGCTATCCATAATAACTACCAACGTTCAATAGTACATATCATAATTATACATCTGCCCATTCAATCGTATAATATAAGATCCAAAAATCTTAACAAACCATATTTACACATACCAACTATAAATCTAAATATTTCTCACTCACTCTCTTCTCCTAATTATCCAATTAAGGTCGTTATAAAAATTTCCCTAAAGAATTTCAACAACGTCCGCCTACGTTTACTTTCTCCCCTATAATTCCCAATAGTGCAATAAAAATTCCAACATTATATAGCTTCCACTATTTTATCAGAATTCCCTCGAAGAATTTCAACGACAATTCTCTATATTTACCCAAGAGAAATATCGCATAAACACCTCGCTCGCAATTTCTGATTACTTAACAAAATAATTCTACTACAAATTTTCTTGATCAACTTTCATACGATTTCCACGATAATCCATGCTACGCGATCGTCCATTTCTTTCTATACGATTCGTAACCGTTCGATCAAAATGGCTTCCGTCGTTAGACGAAAATTCCGAGAGAAAAACCTGGACAATAATCATCCGGATTGTGCAACGCGAGTATTCCCCGAACGTTTAATCGCGTGATCAAAAGCTGACCGGTAAACCGACGCACGACCTGTACCAGTACGCGATGGACGGAAATTTTAACGAGCGTCCCACGCGGGAACGGTGTGCGCGACGAGATCGCGCTGATAAGCGTGTTTTTCTACGTGGCCGACGGCTTGTCCGCCGTGCGAGCCGAATTCCCCGGAGAAATAAGAACAATATCGGCAACGCGGCACGCTGACGCGTAAACAGCATTTCCTAGCGCCACCGTGACTATGAAATGCATGATTGAACGTAATAAAAGCGCGGCCGTAAACTTGCCGCGGCTTCATTTCTACGATTGCCGCGTTTTCACGGTGCGCTCTCCTTGCCTCTGCCCTATGAAACAAAATCTGTCGCGACACGCGTGAATCGATGCAAATCGGAGCTGAATTAGCGGCCGCGATAAGAAGTGCAAACAAAACGAGTCGGGCAAACAGGCGAGAGAGAAATGTATTAATTGACGGCTATTGAAATAGCAAAGGGAATCGGTCACGCCGGATGGTGATGTTAAAATTCAAAGGACAAAGGATTACGTGACGTGCGGTCGCGTTTTGAGAACCGTTTTCATAGAGAAAAACGTATGGGTAACGATTTGTTTATCGTGGAAATCGCACGACGTTCGAACAAGGTTATAAAGTGTAATAACGAGGAAAAGAAGCACCACTGATTCGCGTCGTGTTCTCGCGTAATTGACCAGCGTTGTGTCACTGGTAATTTCCATTAAACGACGGAATATTTCACAATGCATGACAATCGTGCATCATGCTGATTGTCGTGTACGGTTTGACAGCTACGGGTTGACAGATTTCGTCGGATGTCGCGAAATCGGCGGGAATGGCCGTGAAACGGACGGCCGGCACGCCGGATGGATATATGAAATTTCACTGTTACTCACCAGGTGAAGCACGGTGTTGACAACTTCCCGATTCGACACCTGTCCCACTTCGATCAGCCCGATCAGCACGGCGAATTTCAGGCTGTCGTTCATCGCCATCGCCACCACCTCCTCGGGCCGTTTAATGTCACTGAACGGTGGACTTTTCATGTCCGCCATCGCAACGATGATTTGAGCCGACAACACGTTTTCCACGCGGGGAAAATCTACGATAGTTTACACAGAGACCGTCTTATGAACGAGAACTTTTCCCCGTCACATGATAATACAACACAAATTGATCTGCCATGTTAGAAAGTAGCACTGTTATGAGGAGTCTGCCAGTACGGTAACGCGAAACACCCTAGCGACGCGGTTGCAGTACCAACACTAACTGAGCCCGTAAATTCCTACCCGAGCGGCGTGCGTCATTCTGGTGGGGGGAACGGCGGGGTTTATGAACTGTTTAATATGGACGCGAATATTACTGAAATAAATATTCCATTTCGGTTTATATTTGCTCATATTCTAAATACGACGTTAATAATACACATAAAAACGGAAGATAAATTTCAATGTGACGCAACTACGATTTATTTCTGATAGGTTAATTATAAATAGTTCGCGTTAATATTTTATATTATTTGATTTATTACATGAAAAGGTTTGACGATAAACGTTATTGATTTATTTTTGATAACTATAATTAACACTCGTAAAATATATAAAATGTATTAATATTTATATTGCATATTTATCGAATTATTTTTATGTATAATGGAACAGTTGCAAAGAGATACCTGCCGCATATATTTACTTCAATTTTACCTTTTATGAATAAACATTGTTGATTATAATGAATTACGACGTATATGCGTGCGGTATTACAGGGAACTACAATATGAGTAACGCACGCGTCACTAGTAGTAAAGATGGCGTCGGTGGAAGTTGAGCGTATGAAGGTAGGTGTCATTTTTTTAGTTTTACGTCTGTATTTCATCGCACCAAACAATTGTATCTATTGGAAACTGACATTGAAATATCCTTTCGTATATATAAACTTTAGTTCAATCCCTCTGTGACGTATGTCTAATGTTTATAGCCTGAAGGGCGTTGGTTCTGTCATAACAACAGTAGTCTTATTGAATCTTTCCGTATATGGGTAGTACTGTTAATTTCCGGACGACTTACTGACGTTAATACTTATGGGTCTTTTATACTTTCAGTTGGAATCTTCCATACGTAATTTAAAATTGTCTGGTCATGTTGGATTTGACAGTCTTCCAGATCAATTGGTGAATAAATCTGTTCTGAATGGATTTGTGTTTAATATTCTCTGCATTGGTAGGAAATATGTTACGTTCTAACGTGTGTGATAATGATTTTCATATGTACTAGTGCTTATCGTTGTGTTTGTAACAGGTGAAACTGGACTTGGAAAGTCCACGCTTATGGACTCTCTCTTTAATACGAGTTTCGAATCCATTCCAAGCCCACATAATCTTCCCTCTGTGAAACTCAAAGCCCATACTTATGAATTACAAGAGAGTAACGTAAGGTTAAAGCTTACTATTGTTGATACAGTTGGTTATGGAGATCAAATTAATAAGGAAGATAGCTTTAAAGCTGTTGTTGATTACATAGATGCCCAATTTGAAGCATATTTACAAGAAGAGTTGAAGATTAAACGATCTTTAGCAACTTATCATGATAGTCGTATACATGTTTGTCTCTATTTTATTTGTCCGACAGGGCATGGGTAATTAAATAATATATAATATTCCTAATGCAAGAAACAATTATTTTTTTAATTGTACTAAACATTTGGACATATAATTGTAGGTTAAAGTCAATTGATCTAGTCTGTATGGAGAAACTTGATACGAAAGTCAATATTATTCCAATTATTGCTAAAGCTGATACGATATCAAAGACAGAGTTACAGAAGTTTAAGGTATGACAAAAGTTACTGCAACATAGAGATATTTCCATGTACCATGATTCTTATATTACCTATTCGTTTCAGAGTAAAATTATATCTGAATTACAAAATAACGGTGTCCATATTTATCAATTTCCTACTGACGATGAAAGCGTTGCAGAAGTAAACTCTAGTATGAATGCTCATGTACCTTTTGCAGTAGTTGGTAGCACAGACTTTGTTCGAGTTGGAAACAAAATGATGCGTTCTCGACAATACCCATGGGGTACAGTACAAGGTAATGTTAAAAATTACTATTAATATGTATAAAATGGACCTAAAAATTGGTTCTTCTTATAGTGGAAAATGAGTCCCATTGTGACTTTGTTAAATTGCGCGAAATGCTAATACGGACAAATATGGAAGATATGAGAGAGAAAACGCACTGTCGCCATTATGAACTATATCGTAAGAAGCGACTAGAACAGGTGATTCATCCTATAAGTTAAAAGTTTCTGTGTATTTTAACATTCGATTATTTACAATTATGACTTCCAGATGGGATTTAGCGATGTTGATAGCGAAAATAAACCAGTTAGTTTTCAACAAACCTGCGAAGCAAAAAGATTCATCCATTTACAAGAACTCCAACAAAAAGAGGATGAAATGCGACAGATGTTTGTAGCACGAGTGAAAGAGAAAGAGGCTGAATTAAAGGAGGCAGAGAAGGAGGTAAAAATATTTCTTCATTTTTTAATTTTTTGGTAACTTGTTGATACAATAATAACTTCGTTTATTTATGTGTCTTTTAGCTTCATAACAAATTTGATAAACTTAAAAAAGATCACACAGAAGAAAAGAAAAAGTTAGAAGAAAGTAGAAAGAAGTTAGAGGACGATATTTTAGAATTTAATAGACGAAAAACTCAGTTCGCTCAACAACCTCAGCATCACACGTTAACGCTAGGTAAAAGCAAGAAGAAATAAAAATGTCCGCCATTGATGCCAGAATAAATAAATACGACGCCCCATTTTGTATTTCTATTCATACGAGTATTATTATTTTAATCACGTAATGACTACTTGAACTACCAAAATTAAAATTAAATTATCCAGCGTATGTAAACGTTACGACTTATATTCTTACGCATTTCTTTAATTATAGATTTTAATTATACCAGACTGATTATCGTAACAAAAGTGATGTTTACCAAATTTCATTTACTTTTTGTATTAACACGTGCACTTTAAGAAAAATAAAAATATATTTGTTACCTACAAATAATACACCCGCCATTTTTTTATCGTTTTAATCAGTTAATTATAATTTCTATACAAATGTCTAATAGATTCAGAATTAAATATTTTATTGTTCAACAAAATATAACAATTAACACAATAGTATCGTACTTAAATAAAACTAACGTTATTAGCGTTATATATATACGTTAGATGAAATACACGAACTGATTATGGGCTAGTTTTACAGAAGCATGTTTTGATTACTAACGGTAAGTAAAAAAAAAAAAAAAAAAAAAATTGAAATTAAGATGTACAATACGATTATATCACATTACAAATTATGAGAAAATAAACGGATCGTGAGTGGGATGATGTTAAAGATGGCCATCGTGCAATGGAATATTTATAATTAGATTCATAAACTTGGTAAATTTAATATCTTACTTACACGACAGCAACTAATATACAAACAAAACGCGTAAAATAATTTCTTTTTTTTCCAAATCAAATTTCATTTGTTGAAAAATACTTTAGAATACTCTGCGTTGGATAAAGCAGGTACGAACAACTTAATCAAACTATAAACATACTTATCGAGTAACGCGTTTACGATAATAATATAATATGGCGGAATCGTTTCGTTCGCGCGTAGCAATAATGACACTAAACGTACTCGTGAAATAAATCTTTTTTTTCGGTTACTACATTTGCAATTCATCGTGTTATAATTTACAAATAAATACATTCTGCGAATAGGAAGAAAATACCTAGAACAAAATAGATTACACACTACGCGTCGAATAATAATAATTTACGAAACATAACGCTATGATACAAAATCAATTTAGACGAGAAAAAGGAAAAAGTCTAACAAAAAAAACTTTGAACGACAACGTTAATAGCCTCAACGTGCCGACATTGCTCGTCGTATATTTCTTTGCTTTGGTATTCCTTTGCACACTGTGTCCTTGCATTTCTGTGAACCGAATAAACACACGTCGCCTTGTAATCTCGATACAATACGTTCTTTGTTACCCCTTATCCTACGTATTTATTATAAAAGTACAAAACATATATTATGGCAGTTATCGTGAAGCATTTTGCATGTTAGCCGATTTAATACGTATCGATTATGTGCCAAAGTGTAAGAATTATCGCCAGGGTCGGTAGACAGAAAAACGGTATAAAAAGATAATTTATCTTTTCGTATGACAAAGAAAGTTTGAATGCACCTCCCGAAACGCGCGATGATAATCGTTCGCGTCGATTAACCGGCGCTCTTTCGTAATAATCTGGCAATGAATGATCGTACATTTTAATCGTACTATTAATCGATGTAACCGACCCTGTTATTTGTTACAATCTATGTGCCTTACATTGCTTATCGCGAGAGATAATTAAGTGCACTACGAGATTCGCCCCTGTGGGCTGCAGCAATGACCAAGTAGAAATAAGTAATAATTATCGTGTATTTGCTTCACCGTTCTCTCGTTTGCTCATAAAATAGACGGTAACCCCAGAATCTCATAAACGATTACCTATCCTTTAAAGATTTGCATTTCTACAAAAGACGGAGTCGTTCAATCGGAAAACAGAATTTCCTGTAGTTCTATTTAGCCCGTCAAGCTCGATTTAAAACGTTACCTGAGTCCTTAATTGCACTTTCTTCTAATTACACGCATGGGTCGACTTCGAAACCGAAGCGGCAGCTTGCATCGCAGCAGATAAATCGTTGGTCGTTATCTTCGATGCGAACGACATTCCGATAAGCCATTATTGCCCGTGATCGTTTCGACATACCATTACGAACTTTGGTCATTGCGGTCTTACGACTACCTCTACCAGGTGCATTGCCCTCCCGTCTATTTCTGTTAGACAATTTCCAAATCAAGCGTTAATATGCCTGTCATCCATGGAATGCGTGACACCTGAACATTTACGGGTTCAAACCAACGGATCGTTGTCATACATGAAAGGCAGATCCTTGTACTTTAAAGAGAACTTGCGTAAACGTATAGGAAAGTACAAACAAACGCCAATCGCATGTTTTACGTACGTACATGGTACATACAACGTAGCATATAAACGCAACATGTAACTCGATCTGAGCGTACAGAACAAACGAATGAATGTATATAAATCTATACAATGTTATTCGTCGAAATTCATAGAATGGAAAACGATAAGGTAAGTATCAGTGAATATCGCGTTGAAAACCTAAAGATTCCTCGAGGAGAAGATGGCATATTAACACGCTTGTTAGAAGGTACGTGAAACATTAGTGCTCCCCAACCGTATTACATGACATATAAGAAAAAATAGTGCCATCCCCTGTATAACTTATGCATGTATGAGAGACAGCGGTGCACTTGATACGAGTTCTAGTGTATATGATCACGAGAACAGGGATACCTTCGCTGACAGTTTTCCGAACGATACCCGGCAGAAAAGAACGGATCCCTCGATATCGTCAACGCGCCATTAACAGCGGTTGGAAAGAAGGAAGGCGTCGCTTCTCGGGGACGCTACCGACCTCTGTGAGCGTCACAGAGGACTATACAATTTTCGCCTGTCAGCGTGGTATCCCTGCGGTCTCGCGTGCTTCTACGATCCGAACGAAAACACGGAGCGAAAGTTGGCCACCCTGTCGAACTTGTCTGTCACGTGTGTCTCTCTACTTGTACGAAACGGACCAACAGCAGCATGAACGTGAAGTAGCGTGGACTTGTAAACAGGCACTGTGCTTTTAGGCTAGCGGGCCGAGACGGATTCTGGCGGAGGACTGCGATACTTTGCGCGAATGGGAAGAAAGTTGGTGTGCTTGTTGCCGTGGGGTGAAGGCGGCGTGCTCTCGCGGTTGAGGGTCCTCACCTGACAGGGGTCGTGCCTCGCCAAGAAATGCTCCAAGGTGTCCCAGCCCCCGCCCACTCTGACCATCATGTGTCTCCCCTTCAAAAGCTGCGAACACGTCGGGTAGCCTTGTCATTAGTAACTAGTGGCGCGTTTTTCACTCTGCGCGACGGGCCAAGATATCTAAGGAAATTTCTTTCGACTCGAATGAGCCGTCGTCATAGTCTCGCAATTTTACGATTTAATTCGAAACTCGAGTCAATGGTAATAAATAACTTTAATAATAATTTTATAAATCAAATATATTTCTTATAGAGTTATATTTGTTAATTTATATTATGGAATTAAATTTTATCGCAAAAGTAATATATCGTAACGCGAGATAAAAATCGTAGCTACGGTCTTATACGAAAGAAATTTCCATTCTCTAGAGAAAAACGCGATACACACCCTGATGAAGACATTTCGTCCAGCGATATGGTACCGTCCTTCGCCGACCTTACGCACCTTCAGTTTGGAACATCTCTCGGAGGGACACTGGCAGAGTCTCTGCACGGCCTCTGTGGCTCGCCTTACCTAAAAACATCAAACACAGGCCACGTCGCGTGGTGTAAAAGTTGCCGAGGGAATCGGGACGACATATTTTTACGCGGCGCGTTCTGACAGACCACGCTCCGAACGGACGAAGAGCGATCGGCTGTCACGGTAAGATAAATCGGTTCGACGTGTTGCGGGGAAAGTCGATGCAGGGGCCTCCTCTCGGAACATCCGCTGCGCGGCATGCAGGAATCCGACACGCGAGGATCCACGAGCGTGCAAACGCATACGTGAAAAAGCTTAAAGCCACCCGTTCGCCTCCATTGTTTCTTTCTTCTCCGTTCCTCGCGTGACCGCCATTCATGGCGAACGTGATGCGATGCAAGTTACGCGTGTGCACGGGGCAAATTGCACGCTCGTGGTCAATGTTACCTGCGTGTTTCTTAGGCGACTGCGAAATTAACCTCTCCAACGTGTCTGCAACGCCATTTTTAACCCCTTGGCAGACGGGACAAAGTGCTCGTTACGTAATCAGTATTGTATGTCAATGGAATAAGAATAAAAGATGGATGTAATAGCGCGCATTGTTTCTTGTATAATGGCGGTTCTAATTTTACACTTGTTCGAGGTTAGTTTTCGAGTGGACCACTTTGGAATTCACCACGAGTGCGCCATTTTTGAGTCTAACTGGCATGCTGTAGCGTTTCGTATGAATTTGCGGCCGCGGAATAAGACGAAAATACAAGTAAAGAATTAATTGTAACGCGGCGTTTATTTCCAGGTTATTTTTTGATTTTCCGTTTGCATACGTTCATCTCGAATGTACCTTTTAATGGTAAAATGTAAAAGTCTGAAATAGAGCAAGGTGTGTTTGAATTTATTTCGAGACTGTTGAAACTGGAACGCGTTGTGTTAAATTAAATTGCTGTTTTATTTGTAACTTCCAATGTTGGAATTAATAGAAAGTAATTGGTGCATGACCCGAATGGCTCAGTCGATATAGTATGAAATCGATAAACGGAAAGTTTCAACTCAAATTCACAATTAAAACTTTAAAACGTTCCTGTCAAGAATCGTCCCGTATACGATGACACGTTCACGGTCGTGTCTATTTCAAACCCGAATAATATCCAAAATAACAAAACTCTCGCTACATTTATATGCAAATCGTATAATTAACAGAAAAAAAAGAAACGTAATTTGGAAAATACTTTTATACTACTATATACAGATACTATACTTACTATATACAGATTGGATCAAATTAATTATCTTCAGTTGTCTAATTACTAGAGAATAACGACGAAAAATTATTTTACAAATGACACAGTGTCAAACGACCGACTTCGGAAGTAACAATTCACAAACACTAAATTTTTGTTACGTCGATACTTGTTCACAACAATGACAGAGACTCTTTCGAAACGGGAAACTCGTAACTGTGAAATTGACGTTGTAAATTAATGGAAGGTCTATCAAAGGAGTGATTTTCTATCGAACGGAGGAGGGCTTCGACCATCGTACCTTGCGATCGAGTTCCGTTATAGGACCCGTGTGTTCCGGCGGCTCGGCCGGCGAGGGCAAAGGTGAACTCGACGGCGATGGGACCTCGTCGGGGTCCTCGGCGCTTCCTCGGGACCAGTCGTCCTCCGTGGTGTCGCTGGGTACTCCGTCGCTGCCCGTGGGCCCATTGTCGCTCACGGACCTCCTCATCTCTGGCTCGTGCGTCACACCGGTGGTCGAGTCCAGCCATCTCGTCGCCGTCAATGCGACTTCCGATGCTGAGCTGCAAAATGTCCCCGAAATTCTGTTAAAGAGCGATCGAATCTCTCGATAGAGAAGAGGATTTCCTTTGTCTCGTTACCTAAATTTTCGAGTGCCAGAACGGCGCCCCGACGCCCTCGAATCGCGGCTCTAATCACTTGGACACTCGACGAATTCTTTTGTTACCCGGGTTTTCGATCTTTTCCTCCCGGATATAGCGCACGGTTGACGGATTTAAGTTTCTTTTAAAATGTGGGTCACGAGGTTCGGTTGTTTAAGGTCATTTTTTTGTTCGGAAGCTGGGACAAGTGAAAAGTTTGACTTTCTTCTCGATGAGAAGGGTTCATAGCTATGCAGATTGTAGCATGATCTTTGTGTTTCTTTCGGACATGACTCATCCTTTTCGCCTCTTTCTTTTATTCTTGTACTTAGCTTCTTAGTTTTCTTTCACGGGCTATTCGGGGAGTTTTCAGAGGAGTTTCCTTCTCGAATGACCAAATCACGTGGCCTGAGCAAGGCCAGATATAATCCAGATGCTTTCATATTTATTATACCAAATAATTTCACTGGCATACTTTAAATCTTTGTCGCACGCGAATTTAATTCGTTTCTATTAATATACATCGAGAAATTTAATAAGTAATTCATTAATTTCGCAAAGAAACGATACCTATTTTCTTTGCTCGTTTCTTCGTTTCCAAAATAAGTATTTTAGTAATATTATTACAAACTTGTTGTTTCGACTTTTTAATTATTTATTAGAATTTTTAAGCTTTTAACACTGAATGATAATGAAGTTTCCATTTTGAATTACATTGATTGATTGTCTAACGTAAAAAAGGAAACATAGAACCATAATTCGATACTCCCTTTGACATCTTTTCGACACAATTTTAAAACACGTCTACCACCAATTCTAACTATACACAAAAATCATTTCAAATTAAAAAAAAAAGAAAAATATCCAATACCTTTCCATCATTTTTCATACCTAGCACGTACAGAATTCGACACGTATCGATATTAAAATTGCTATTATATACACTGTCTGAAATACAGTGTACGAGTCACATGAAAATTGTTCTGTTGGAAACTCGGCTGAAGAAGCGTGGTCGTAGGACGATTACAACAGACTAGAGGGCAGGGATTGAGTGGTTAATCGATCCAGCTTCTTCAAATCGGTTGAAGTACAAATTGCATGACAACGACCCGGTCGAGAGCGGAAATAGAAATAAAAAGAGGGAAATGAAAACGCGTGTACCTGCTGTGTTTGATCTTCTCTGGCGTAGGTCTGGGCGTTGCGGTCGGGGACGGTGATTGAAATTGCCAAGAAACCAGGCTGCTGTGGGATATACCGCTATCGGACAGACAGTGAAGATCTCGCTCTTGTTCGGCGGCGATTTCCCTCTCGAGCTGAACGAGTCCAGGTGGCTCCACGGAGTACCTGGACGCCAGCCGGGCTACCTCCAACAGGCACAACACCACGTTCCGTGGTTGCCCGTGTAGAACTGTAAAATTTAGTTTTATCTGATCAGTATACAACGTAGCAATTCAATTCGGGGAATGAATAATCATTATGCAATAATTAACATCGTTTGCAGTATTGGATATTAGGTAATAATATAAATTAAATAATATATTAGGTTGGGACAAAAAGAAATCCTTTATTTTTTCGGTAGATGGTTGCAGTGATCGATATCTCGTAAAGTATCGATCAAACAATTACCGATTTATACTTGTTGGAAAGATGACATTTCGCATTAAAAAAATTCTTTCGCTGTTTTTTGCTTGGTCCATTCAGTGGTGAGTTACAGGGTGTTAAAAATGGAAGTCAAAGAAGAGAAAATTCTATTGTTAATTATTATCATATAGTCTGTACATTATCATGGAATATTTCATGTATGGAATTTAGGTAAATTGGGAATAAAAATTTAATCAAGTACAGGTAGAAGTGTTTGAAAAAAATTGTAGAAAATGCGCAATAGGATTTAAATTTACTTTTAAAAAGGAAGAATCATATGAGTTATTAAGAAAAGAAAATTTGTAGATGGTATTATTAGGGAGAAATTGGATTTAAATTATGTTTGAAATCGTGTGTTTAAATGAGAAGAGAGTTTTATATGCATATTATCAGATTAGGGTAATTTTTCATTACCTTAAATATTCGTCTAATGATAGAGGAAGAAGGCGACCATTCTGCAACCACGTGTAAGTTCGGAACGATTAAAAATGCGCTGTGAAACGGTTTATACACTGGCCGGTTACATATTTATTTATAAGGAAAAAAGTAATTGGAGCAGAAAAATCGTTACGATTGCGATACAAGGTCAAACAAAACATATGTCGAAATTATTTACATTTTAATGGAAACTTTCTATCTAGAATTTATACGATTTCTTATTTAAAGTGATATTCGCGATTTATCAGGTATCCCATACATCAGTCTCTCCTTTTGCAATACCGTTGTACCGTCTTACGTGATACGTTATGGTTCATAGGGTAACCCATAAAATTGCAACAGTCCACGAGCGAGTCTCTTTACGACCGTCTCGACTACTCTAGGCAAAAAGAAATGTAGATTCTATTTACAGAGCGCAAGCGATGACACCCTCGACCTTCTTCAACTTCTACAACTGTAATTGATCAATTCAGCCTACATTTCGTGGTACATCTCATTCCTTTATTAAAATAGATCTCGCTGGTTAAACGAAATGACCATTAAATACGTTGCAATAAAATTTCAGCCATCTCCCAACCTAAAAGAAATTGATAATTCCCTTAATCTACATTACCAATCAAAGCACAGAAAATTTATTACGTCACAGTCAACACGGTCTACTGTAAATGAAAAAAAAGTTTTTCTAGATTGGAAAAAAAAATCTTTTAATTCAGAAAATGTTGGTGCTGTTTGATCCGTCTCATCCACTTCCGCGAGCCATTTTTTCAACGCTCCGCCGGTTTATAAAGAGACAAAAGCTTTGTCCGGCGTAAAAACACGTCGAACGATTTTACGTTTCCAACGCGGCGTCGAGGATGACACGAAAATCTAGATTCACCGGTCCCTGCTCCAGCGAAGGAGAATTGCAAACATGAGCACCACAGCGCGACACAAAGGGAAAAAAGAGAAGCTCCGCCATTATATCTGTCCCGGTGTATCGAGGTTCGGACGCGTTTTAGCGACTGCATCGTTGCTGTCCGAGTTCAGACAAGGCAGTGAACAGTGCTCTGTTTCAGGTATCGTACCGTAGAAAAGCAGAGTGACACGAGATACACGCGAGAAACGTCTATTATTAACAGAAACTTTACATCGAGTTAACCTCACTTGCCGCGCGTGTCGCGTTGCACGGATAGCATTCGAGATTAACCGATTGATATTATTAATTTCGCGTATTGCATTAACGAGAGAATGTAGGAATGCCTTTCAAAAATTTCCGCGATGGTTATTTATGCATTACTTTCTAAATATCACCTTTCTAAATCTTTGCATTTGAAGTAGAAGAACGTCGAAATTAACAATTGACAATCGCGAGGGAACGACTAAGTACTTTCGAAGTTAGCGAATAGAGGTCACTAGCTTCGAACGTTCGAAGTTATTGCACGGTAAAGTAGCGGAAACTAAACTTCGAAACTTCATCTTCCCAGATCTTTTGTTCTTCCTCAGTTACGGTACCTAGAGACTTTTGTCTACGTGTACGAACGTAAAATACAAGGAAAGAGGATAATAAATAGCGAAAGACGAGATGAAAGGGGAATTCGAAAACGGCCATTCATAAATTGATCAGGAAACAAGAATGAAAGTAAACGTAAGGCTACTATAATTGTTTTCCCGATAACTATCCGAAGCTAATTTTCGCCTTTAGATACGCGAAGCTAAGTACGAAATAAATTTTCAAAGTTAACGGTTAAAATTTTTATATTAAACATTTATTCCACATAAATGTATACGAATAATCGAAGGATCGTTTCTGCAGTTATCCAGAATATTTTTTTAATATTCTAAAATGTCGCAAAACCGATACAAAATATTTTTATAAAAATTACTTCCAGGCCAAGTTAATTTCTACCCAAATCCGATTGTATCCTATAATGAGATACAATCGCGCTATCTTACTACACTAAAGCATAAATACGACATTACGTATGGCAGATCCTAGAAAATATAGCAGAGCGTAATTGCATAACAGTCCTAGGTGTGATCGTACGAGGTAAAAATAGAATCGTGGAAAAAGTGCTCGTTATCGTCGATCTCTGTCTCTCCACCTCTTTCCGAACGTTCACACCCACGACGTAAATCCCGCGCCATAGCCTTCCCTCTTGACACGTGACTCGGTGAACCATTTTTGCGCAACCCCATAGCCCATCACGCTCCCGTGGTTGCGTCACTCGCGCGGTCACGCAAGTGCGTATTGTTCGTCGTTGCATTGGAAGTCGGTCGGGCGTGTTAGAAACGTTTTCTCGTTTTCGTCGTTCCCGTCGCGAGACGCAGTTAATTCGCCGCGATTACGCTTTACTCTCGCGGTCGCTTCGAATTTGCATAGCCGCGCGCAGCCGGCTGCGCGACGTAATTGGCGGGATTTCGCTTTTAATCGACTCGGTTACGGTTGGGCCACGCGGCCAGGGTGGGGGAAAGCGAGAAAGAGAAAAGAGAGAGAGAGAGAAAGAGAGAGCGAAGGGTCCACGGAGTGGGGGAAACGGAGCGAATCGAATTCGTGGAATTAAGATCGATCAGAGAAAAGACTTTCTTACCGAGATCGTCGCTCTCGAATAGCAGATTCTCGTGGACGCCCAAACGCCTGCAGAATTGGATGAAGTTCTCCATGTTGTCACGAGAGAAGAAGCTACGACGCGCTGCGTTCTCCCAGCAGCGCCCTTTTATCACCGGCATTGGCTGCAAATGAATCACGAGAGAACATTTGATATGTTCATGATTAAAATTGTGTCAAAATTTCGTAGACATGAAGGAAATATTTTTTATCAAATATATAGGCACGCGAGACGCATGAAACTTCTCATTAATAATATTTTTCAGACAAGACTGTCGATGCAATTCAAAAAATCATTTATTACGATTACTTGGTATAAAAATAGTGAAAAAAAAATTTTGTTTTTATTCCACTTGCAGATTCTTGCTAAATTAATTACGAAATTAATTAATAGTTAAAATTTCACAGACCTAAACTATAGACAAAGGGACNAAATCAGTTATTACGATTACTTGGTATAAAAATAGTGAAAAAAAAATTTTCTTTTTATTCCACTTGCAGATTCTTGCTAAATTAATTACGAAACTAATTAATAGTTGAAATTTCACAGACCTAAACTATAGACAAAGGGACGTACTATACACCTATGACAAGAAATATGATATAATTAA
The DNA here is from genome assembly GCA_002201625.1 of Euglossa dilemma. Taxonomy (NCBI): domain Eukaryota; kingdom Metazoa; phylum Arthropoda; class Insecta; order Hymenoptera; family Apidae; genus Euglossa; species Euglossa dilemma. Next base: position 217,567 of record NIJG01000091.1, on the reverse strand, counting down.
TAGTAGACCTCGTGGACCCAAAATAACGATGAAAGTGAAAATTATGTTTCTATCTTCTAAAAGGGACTATTACTAACTGAGAAAATAGAATATCCGAAACCAATCACTTTGACTGCTTTGGTAGTTCAGATGTTGAATCAATACTATTCATCCCTTTGCTATATCCATCTTTGACTGTCAGGAACAGCCATTTGACAGCACAATTACTCACCCCTTTCGCTCTTCCAGCGTCAATCGCCGTCCTCGCCTTCTCCTGTATGACTCTGGCCAGTCGACACACCACCACGCCATTGTCTAGTGCATCAAAGAAGTTGTCTCCAGAGACGATTTCGGAGCCTGCAACACGAAACTACGTTTATCACCGCTGCTCACGGAAACGAGAATTTCGTCGTCATCCATGCGGTCCTTGAAACAATTTTCTCAACGGCGTATTAGTCCTTACGTCGGCCTAACGCATGGCGTAAACGGTCACTCGAAAGCCGACGAGAGTATCGACGAGAGCGGCGCCATTGTTGAAAACAATAGGGCAGCCCCCTAGGGTTCCGCGCTATAATCGAATTCTTCTCGAGCAATAGCAGGGTGACTTTCGCTTTGTCGCGGAATTTCGTGCGTACAGGTTTTCAGGGTCCTCGGAGCTTTCGAGAGAGTCGAACAGAGGGATTTAATTACGTCCTTTCATAACTAGCGGCGTTCCGCGAGTCACGATGACGAGGATTACGCGTTAAACGCTATGGAATAGATCGATGCCCGTGGAAATTGATTTCTGAGTGTAATATTGCTTCTCCTAGTCTATTCGTCGCGACGAAATAGCTAATAAGACATTTACTGCACCGCGGGTAATATGTTAGAAAGGATGAAGCTGAAACACAGCTTGGATGTCGATTATCGAGGAATACGAATTAATGAAATAATAAGAATAAAATTAAACACGTAACAACGTAGGAATCATAGTCTATATCAGCATTTATCAGAATTAAATTCTTTGCCAACCAATTTTTTGACAATTATTCTTCTCTCAGCAACCTGGAAGTTCCCAATGCATGATGGTGAATTTCTACCAACTGGAAACTTAAACACGCGTGTCCTTAGAAATCAAAAGTTCATCGTGAATGGAATATTGAAAAATCGAACGGAGTGTTCAAGCACGCGGAAAGGAAAGCGAATTAGCCCTTGCAGAGGTACGTTGACGCGCTATCGCGGCTCATCAAAGGCGACAGAGGTCTCCGAGATGACACGACTATCGGAGGACGTGAGAAACCATTCAATGGACCGTTTCAGATTTATCTGTCTATCCCGCTACCTGCGCAACGGATCTCCCTTTGGAACGAGCGCACACGTCGCTTCTTGGGCCAACGAAAAGCCGAACGCTAGAAACTTGGTAGCGTGCCCGGTGAAGCGAGGAACGATCTAGCCAGGACACTCTCACGATAAGCCAACTCGTGCGTGACTGCACGAAATCATTTCAATTTCATTCGCCGGCGTGTAAACAGGATCAAGGCCGAGATTTTTCGAATGCCTCGAGGCTAGCAGAACGCTGCTGTGTGATCATTTTTCTGATGCATACAGTGGGCGCTGTATCGCGAGGATCAGCCGCGTGAATTTTCGTTATTAGCTAAAAGCGAGAAGTTGATTAACGAATGGGAGAGATACGAATCTGATTGGACGCAAAGTAATCAACTGAATTTCTTCACACGGTCATGAAGATAAACTACGCGGAATTGCATTATTGGCAAAAAGTGTCGTTTACTGTACAAGATCGAAAAGATAGTTAATGACGTGATTCGTAACAGGATCGTAACATAATAAAACACGCGAAGATCGCTAAAGAAAGACAGACGTAAAACAATGAAACGAACTTCCTGACACAATCACAATGGGAAGCAATCTGAACTTTTATCACTAGCCAAAGGTATCTCGTCTGCGAGTCACATGGCATGACAAAGAAAACGAACAGGACACGTCAAGATCAGGTAGAACGGAGGGATAAGGAGCAACACGAAGCAGTAGCGTAGCGTAACAAGATAAAAACGACGATGACTTATCCTATTACTGTATCAGCGCATGACAGCGAGCACCTAAAAGTACCTACTTTGCTGAGATGGGAAGACGGCTAGTGAAAGGAATGCAAGTCTGACCAGTCACACTCCGATAGCAGCTCTCGCATAATCCCAAAGCTTATGTAGAACCTAACCGTGAGGCGATGAAAAGGTGACATTTGAATCGATGATACGATGTGACATCGAGAACCTACGAGAGGGTAGTAGACAGAACAGAAGTTCGACCACGTTCTCTAACACCGGTGCATGGATAAATGACACGAATTTCGGAAGAATAAGGATGAAAACAAGGGCAATTTTTCTCCTCGTAAAACCTGTACGTGTAACCTAAAAATGAAGACTTGGGTCTGAGCCGCAGTGAGGCGGATATTCAGCAGAGACGTGCAGAAACGGAGAAAGAAATAATACACGAGGCACCCACGGTTCTCCCACGCTGGTGGATAGATCGCGGGGCCGGGAATCCAAGGAAAATCCGATGGGCCGCCGCGACACGATCCGTGCGCCACCTATATAGATATAGCCGGGATACGATGGGAAATAGGAACTAGGTTGGGCTGACGGAGCGATAAAGCCTCGTAGATACGGATGGTAATGAGAACCAGCGGCGTGGCTCGTGACTCGACCCGGTAACAATAGGGTTGCACCCGGGGCAGCACGGGGAAAAAAACTGTTAACGGGCGGTCTTATGGAGTAAAGTCCATCACACGTTGCACCGTAGGACACACACATGTACGTATACGCGCGTGTACGTGCGCGGTGCACACGTGAGGAGGTAACACGCGGCTTGCATACGGACACTGGTCGGATCTGGCTGGCGAATATCGTTCGCATATGGCCTGGAGACACAATAGCGTACCCGAGCGGCGCTCGTGATAACGACGGCTGCGCTCGTAGGATGCCTAACCCTCGCTTCGATCTTGCGAAAGATCACGGGCGTGAGCGTGTTCCAGTGCGAGCAACGCGCGACGACCAACAACAACTCGGTCACCCGGAACCGTACGGCGTGCATCTAATTTATGTTTGACATTATGCGGGCCAATAACGCGGCGCCTTTAACGGAAAAGACCGAGCTCGGGTATTCGATAATTAGACCACGGATTACCGTGCGAAGCCGAGTGTGGGAGCAATGCCAGCCCTCCCAGCTGCAGCCACAGTCGCTTTCTATGGGATCTCGCGAATGGGGTGACGAATCGAATCGGGTTGATCCTTTTTCTCGATTCACATTGAGATCCTTCGAATGAAATTTTTCGCGATTTTTTTGTGAGTTTGAGTAATTGTTGGTTAGGTACTGCGATGAGTTAGATTTGCAGAATCTCGAAAGAACAGTTTGTGCAAACATCTCGGTATTCCAACGTTTGTCCATGTGACCTCCAGATATTACGACACTTCCTTTGCACGGCATTGTTCTTTCTCTCGCGTAACGCGAGATCTACATAAAAAGGATCTCATTGAAGTATTACCTCATTCTCTTGAATCCCACTTAAGGAAAAGGAAAAGTACTTTCTTGTAGCTACTATTAGCCTCGCCGTTACTCCAAACACAGCTCGTTATTCCTATTCCTATTTTCCTGTAATGCTCACTCGCTGTAACACAGTGATATCAAAAAGTCGCTTTCATCAGCTTCAACGAGTTCGGAATCTTTTTCGATGAAATGACAATAGAGGACAAGATGAGAAGTGGAAATAGAGTCCAGGCTTAACCTGTTTCCCTAAAAAAGGAACGCTGTCGATTCTATCGACAGCACCATCCTGCCTGTCTTCCCTCGTAATAACGCGGGATTACGCGCGCCGATAACGAGCGTACACCGTGACCCCCATTTCCTTCGCATCCTTGATACGCTACCCTTCGATTTTAACGTTCAGCTGACCTCTTTACTCGCGACTCGAGCCTTTTTCAGAGTACCCCGCCGATGTCGTCCTTGGCATTGTTCGATCGATGCATTAATTCGAACACGATGCATTACAGCAATAACCAGTTACCATAAAATACGAGGCGACGCGACAACTCTCGTTTCTTCATCGCTGGACCCCACGCAGCCTGTCCCCGGGCGAATGGAACGACGCGCGCGCCACCTGGAATACGATACCGTATCTCGAACGATAACGTTTGATCCGTTCGATCTAGTGCGAGTGATAAAAGCAGGCAGACAAGAGTGGTACTTACGAAGGGTCGATATCGTTGAATAATGAATGAGAGCGATTTTTTAATACCAACCTTTAAACAGGATTTTTCCAAATGAAAAATTCGCCGAGCTTTTCGTGGAAACCTCTATTCGAAATACGCTCTATATTACTACTTTCAGGGAATAATACTTATTAGTTCTCTTTCCGTGCCAAAGGCCGACTGTGTTTTCCCAAAATTGTTGGGTTTCATCGAGGCTACCTGTGAGTGGGGCCCACAAACGGTCCCAACGTGCCTAACAAAGACAGGTATCACCCCTTAACCACCCTCAGGCGCTTGTATAAACCGCTTACAATTACATAGGACAAAGCATACCAATCTCTCGTCTTNCGCTTGTATAAACCGCTTACAATTACATAGGACAAAGCATACCAATCTCTCGTCTTGCATTACGAAAAAACTTTTTATACATCCCTAAATTTGCTCGAGACCAATATATCAACCTCTCATATATCAAACACCCTTAATTTCCAACCCTGTATACTCGTATTCAATTTTAACCCTTTGCGGATAGAGCCGCGTGACGACGTAAACACTAAACTAAACTAAACTAAAGCTTTATTCGAATAGGATCAAATGTTTTGAAAATTTGAAATCCAAGAAAAATGTATTTAGTTATCGTTGCAATATTGCTGAAACTAAAACTCTACAGCCTAACCATGAGAGACCAATCCCTATCCACTATATCTCTTCAATTGTCACCGCATATTGGAGACGTTTTTTTACCTGCGTAGCTCTAAACAATCCTGATTTTACTCCTGTACAATAAACACCACATTCTTCCATCGGTTACGTTTCACTTCGTTATAACCTCTAAACAGTTATTACTAGTTAGTTGTTTATTTGCCACTCTCAAAGTGTTAAAACTGTCCGCTAATAGCGCAAGACTACTAACGCGCGATTGCATCCCCATTGCCAACTCCCTCGTGGTCTATCGTGGAACGAATGGTCGAAACGGTTCGGCGGTGAATCGGAGCAGCGCCACCTGGGAAGCGTCGCGACGCGGGGGAAGTCCCGACGGCGCGATTCACGGCTGGCTAACCGTCGATGGCCCGTGCCGAACAGACGACCTATTCGCAAACGGTCTGTCTCCCACTCCTAACCTCTCATCCGCGACCCGGCGAGCCCTCGCACACGCGCAAGCGTGTCGGCTACGCGTACGCCCATTATGCGTAATGCGGCTTCAGGTAGCCGCTATACAGGGAGAAGAAGTGGTACGAAGGAAGAGGGGTGCCCGGCCGACTTCCGGTTGAGTCAGAGCTCCGCAGCCGGCGCAGACGCGGGGTGTGGGTCGAAAGGTCCTGTCCTTTCGCGTTATTCTAATAATCGCGGCAGGAAATTCGGTGATTCGAGGACTGGACAAGAGAGGCGTGCGAGGCTCGCGTGGGACGGACACGCTCCGCGAGATTTTCGCGAGTATTCGTAATCGGTGTTCGATGAATCATCGACCGGCTGGCACGTGTTAAACGGCGGATGATTGAAAACGGACGGGTTCCTCCGAGATCGTGTGGGATAAGATAGTTGATTGTCTCGAGGATAAGCCGTCCCCGAAACGCTCGAGCTTAACGCGACGACCGCTCGAGGCGCTTCGCATCGACTTGTCGCGGAGTATTGGAAACGTGGCTGTTCGCGCCTGCGCAACACGCGTCACACCGCGTCGTTAATCTTTCGCGTCGTTAACCTTGAGCGGCCAAACCGAGCGCCGCTTCCACAGCTTAGATCTTCCGACTTGGCCGGACAAATCGCTTTCCAATTCCGTTGCCCGCGCAGTGATCACGCTTGTAAGCGGGATATCAATTTTCTCCAGCGACAGAGTCGTTATCCCTTTTTCGAACACGCTATTCTCTTGACACCGATGCATTTTCAATTAATATTTTTAGTCGCTAATATGGCGACAGATGAACGAGAAAACGGGTTTACGGACGTGATAGATTTACGTGTTCGACATTGCGGAATACCTTGAAGAAGTTTCGAAATTTGGATAAAGATCGAGTCGTTAATTTATGATTAACTTGAGGGAGAATTTAAATTTGTTTAAGTACCGAATAACTTTGTATTATTCGGTTTGGACAGGGAGAGTCTTTGCTAACCAAACCGGCCCAATCCCCATGAAACGATGATCTTCCAACAAACCCCAATTCACGCCAATCAACCAATTACGACACTCCCTGCAACGCGCACAGCTACTTAAATGTACCCAGACACTTGGCTGCTTTTGACAGGATGTAATTTAATTACAAAATTATCCGTAAATGGATCTGTAATGATTTTACGTTTGTGGTCGTTAGTGCCGTAATAGTCGCGTATGGCAGAGATATTTTTATTTATAGAGGGCAGACTTGTAAGTAGGTGTTATTACAAGCACTATCTATACTCAAAAATCTTATTCTCAAACTAACTGATATTAACTGTGAAAATTTATCGTGTTTATACTACAGACTAAAATTTGCACTAGACTAACTATTCTTATTGCCATGAAACTTTGTGGTTCAACGTCTTCAAATTAGTACTTCAAACGATTCGTCAGGGAAGGCGCAACATTTATAGTCTGCTGACTTCATAAGACGGTACCCAGTGCTGCCTCCCTTTTGCTGAATAAAATTTATTCACTATCCCTACAAAGTACCAGATTCTTATGAAAATTACCCAGTAACCTCTACTGGTTCTTCGAAGCACATCATTTTAAGACTGAGAGAGACTTTGGTCCGATTATGACCGCTCTGCATAAGTTACGAACAGGTTTCTTCCTTTGCATCCATCAAAGGTTTATTGATCGTATATCTAATACGATAAAGTAAGTGGAATACATTATAAACCACTATATCTTAAGCTGCCGTAAGAATTTGCCTATCTTATACACATACAGCGACTCTTGAGTCGCAAACCCGTGCAGAGAGTCAATATTTCAGACTAGATGCATAAATACAAAAGTGGTGTATTCCTTACCCTAAACAGCACCCGACAACCCAACATTCCAAGCCATAATCACCACAACGCATCCCCCAAAAAGCAAAGAAATAAAGAGAGAAATCCACGAAGTTATTAGCGGTTATTACCAAAACGAAATTCATATCGCTCCTGAACGATCGATCTGTGCACCAGAGTCGGATCCAGTCGCGATCAGCGTTCGTTTACCTTTCGACGAGGAACGCTAATTGGAGCGACGTTCGTGGACAGACTCGAAATAATTCAGTTCAAACAGCGAAACGTCGTCGGGTCCGCGGTTATTTTTTTCCCCGGCGCGCAAACACCCCGCGTGTCGCTCACCCTCGCGCATTAAGTTCCCCCATGGGTTGAATGCAGACGAGAGAGCTGACCGCCGCGCTGCATTTCAAGCGGCCCTCGCTCCCGCGCATGCGTGGGCGTGGGTATTCGCGCTTCAATCGTACACCGGCCGAACGAGAATAGTAACGTACTTACGGCAGAGGTACCCCCGCGCGCCATCAAAAGGCTCCCGACCCCGCTCTCTCGCCCTCTCTCACTCTCTGATTCAGTCACTGTTTCTGTCTCCATCTCTGTCTCCGTCTCCGTTTCTGTCTCTATCTCTGTCACTAATTCTACCTCTGTCTGTATCTTATTCTATCTCTGTCTCCGTCTCTGATTCTATCACTGTCTCTGTCTTTGATTTTATCTGTCTCTGTTTCTGTCTCTGTTTCTGTCTCTATTTCTGTCTCCATTTCTATCACTACCGCTACCTCCGTTTCTGTCTTTATCTCTATCGCTGTCTCTGATTCTATATCTGTCTCTGTCTCTGCCTCTAATTCTGTCTCTATCGTCTCTCTTTCTCTCTCCCTCTCTCTCGAGTACGAGTGCCGCAGCTTTCGAGCCAGAGTGTCAGACGTGATAGCGCGGCGTGATATAATTAGACGCGTATGTACTCCGATATAATGGGACCTAATGGCAGGCTATCGTACTCGTTTGTTGATGTTGTTGTTATTGCTACGAGTGGCCTAGCCGGGCTAACGACCATGAGTGCGGAAAGCATCGATGATTGGGACGTTGGCCGGCAGAACGGGTCTTTGAATTACTCGGTCTTGGAACAGAGATTAAATCGCGATGGTAGACTGGCGTTGTAGCTGGTAGGTGTTGCTTCGTGGATATGGATCTCTCGAAACGAGATTAATTGTGGGTTCACTTGATAGATGTTGGATGATAAGCGACTGGTATAGATCTTTGAATCATTAGGTTTTAGAACAGAGGTTCTTAGATGTCGGTTCATGAACAATTGTATATGTATCCTAGAATAGTCTGACACCGATGGCTTTGTGGATGTTTGATGTTAGATCACGAGCAAGTGTGTATAGATCTCTGAATTGTTTGATCTCAGAAGAGAAATCGACTAGAGATTCCTTAGCTTTTAGATGTTAGACGATAACCAACTATGTGTGTAACTACGAATTGTTCGATTTAAAAAGAGAAATTCACTAATAGCTCTGCAGTTTTCAAATGTTGATTCACGAACAGTCAGACACGAATCTTGGAAAGGTTTGATTTTAGAAAAGAGATTAACTAATGACTCTGTGTATGTTAGATGTCGAATGATAAACAACTGGTATGCACTTTCAGTTGTTTGCTTTAAGAAGAGAGATTAAGCGCAGTTGTTTGGCGGTTAGACGTCGATGCACAAGCAGTTTGTTATGGATTCTTGATATGTTTGATTTTACGAGAGAGATTAACCTTAGGCTCTATAGTCGTAAGCTGTAAGCGATGATTAATTGGTTATGGATCTTTGAGCATATACGATTAAATAAGACAAAGTAAAACCATCAGACATGGTCAAACGCTTTCTAACAGCCGTTCTCTGTATCTAAATTACCCTCGTCCTATCTAGAACCAACTATCGCGCTGTCGAATAACACAACGGCGACCTCTGTCGCGAATATTTTCGATACGTCAGGCAACCGAGATTCGCGTGATTCAAAGCGGCCCGTTCTTATCCAGAAAGACGACACGGTACCAGTCGGTTCGCGTATTAGTCGTTTTTCATCGAGAGGCCGCTCGTGTCGTAATCCTTCATGGTGGTCCAGATCTTGCGGCTGGATTCTTCGAGGTCGACTGAAACCGCGACCGTCCACACGCTCCGTTCACCAAAATATATGGCGGATCGTTGCGAGACGTTCCGTGCCGAAACAACCTTCCTTGACATCGATAACGCCGTTGCGGGTAATCGAGATAAAAATCGAACGACCAAACGGCGGCTCGTTCCATTTCGGATACCGAGTCCTTGGCCAGGACCCATCGAAATTACGCGAACACGAATTAACCATTGGAAAATGAATTTAAATGGTGACTTTAAAAGGCTGTTACTCGATATAAAATCGTTTTGGAATAATCTCGCTTACATCGATGTCTGGATACTATAGGATTGAAGCAGTGGTCCTTTCCGACGATGCTGATAAATTATTTTCCATGGTGTCAAGACGTATGGTTTAATTAATAATGATGATTTATAGATTATCAGCAGATTACTATTAAATTCATATTTTTCGGTAAAAAGTGTCTAACTCGTATTTCTTTTAACCAACTACTGCTTGAAGGATATGTCCGAATAGATCACAGACACAACCACGCAAAAGTAGGATACAGAATGGCGTTATTTACTGGTTAGAGCGGTGTAGCCTGAGATCGGTGACTCCGTGCGACGTTCGATGGATCGGGGCGGCTCTATTTTACGCATCGACTCGTATCATAGCCGTATTAGGAAAGTAGTAGCTCAGAAAGGCGGTCACACTAGTACCCGAGATCGAAAAAAGGCTCGGACTCTCCACGAAGTGTCGGTTCGTGAAAAACAGGAACGTCCATTTCCACGATAGAACATCGTCCTTTCCAATCGTTTTCTCACACCATTCATTTTTCGCGTAATTTTCAGAAAGGTAAAAAGAACTGTACTATTTTGCGAAATAAATAGTAAATCGACGTTACAACGTATGTATAATATGTTCCACGATCCTATAAGTATATAGTAGGAATAATTGATAAAAGTAAGCGATAATTGATATTCGATGATTAACGAAATTAATAAAGAAGATAAATAAACGAATAAAAAAGTCGAAATTAATTTTTCTGAAAATAATTTTTTCGACTGGTTTGCTAACTAACCGAAGCGAAATAAAGTAATGAAAAATTGTTGTGATTTTTAGTAGAAAGTAGATAAAAATATTAAACATGGTCGCATTCCTGGAACTCACCCCTATTTTCTGAAAGAGGGTGGGAAAAGAGATTGTAACGTTCTTGCAGCGATAGTTTGCTGTGCATCGCTTCTGAGAACTCACGTTTCGTGGTCTTCGCGTGTAATCTAGTTAATGGAGAGAACTTTCACCTACTTCGAACTTCGTTAACGTATCGGACTACCGATCTAGAGGATTATCTGTCGATGGCTAATTCATGCCGCAGTTTGATGTATGAAACTATGTACACGCATCAGTTAAAACGAGTTTTCCTTTCAAACTTTCGTTCCTCGAAATTAGCTTGCTTTATCTTCAAATCATTCGTTTATTTGATCTACCCTAATCGGTGTAGTAATTACGCGAATTATTTTCTTACTCGACTTTCATACAAGTTTCTTAAATTAGGCGTCAAAATGACTAATTATTCTTCGTCTATTTCAATTAAAAACTAGTCGATTGCAGCAAATTATTTTATTTTTCTATCTAAATTCTCTTCGCTGTAGAAAACGTGCTATTGACAAGGACAAAAATAATATTCAATTTGAATTTCGTTTTAAATTATTAATAAGACTGTAACTCTACATTTTCAGTATTTTAAAAATTCATTTGACATCGTTTTCTTATCTTCCCGGGTCGATATACATAGATCGATTACGTGACACAACATCGATCATCTGTCCTTATACGATTTCTTGAATGATGCATGCGTTCAAGGATTCTAATCAATGCAGTCCAAACGAAATTTACATTTCCGTAATGAATTCCGTTTTATGGATGCAAATTATTCGCTAATAAATTCATCCTTGTTAAACGATGCACATTTCATCCGTCACTGATTAAACACATTCGATAAAACCGATTCGAATTATGCATGCCATTTTTAGACGGAAGATATTCCGCGACCCCGAAAAAACAATTAATTTTTAATTCTTATTAATCATAATTATTTACTTTAAATTACAAAGCGGATAAATAAACAAGTATTGTTTGTTTAATTACATATTGTAATTTTAGAATTTAGTAATATGTGCATTAAAAAATTCTATTGCGTTGACACTGGAATGACGAAATAAAATACACGAAGGATTAAAGTTAAAACTAAACTACGAATAATCACGTATACGAAGATCAGGTATCTTCTTTGAACATGAACTTGTAACAAATACGTCATAATTTGTATATTAAAAAAAAGGGAATAAAAAAACGCAAGAAAAACAGACATACCTATGCCTTAAATACTTATACAATCATAGTCATCTTCACTTCCTATAATTATTTCCTCTTCGCTTTAAACAGAAATTACCAAAAAACTATCTAGCAAAATTGCCCACTTCGAAANGATGTAATACGTGATATTAAAGTACGGATATGAAATATTAGAAAATACGAACTCGGGTTTAATCCGCGCGACCATCCACCAAAAACGTGACGAAACGAAAGGCCAAATGTTACGAATATCCTTTCCCACGTCGCACCAGATGCGAACCTTTTGTGCGGTACGAAAGTGGTGTACGCACGCTGTGTACGCCACAGCCCGACGGGCTCTTTCCTCCGTCCCTTTAAGGCGAACCCGCATCGCGAAGGAAACGCGCGGCCACGGAAAAAAGCAGCCGGGTGCACGCGCGGAACTCCGATCCTCGTTACGTCACCACGATTCCTTTCTGCACCTCCTAACTTTCGCAACCAGAACCGCGTAAAAATAGAAGCTTACTGGTCGAGATAAGAAAAAGCTCGGGATACCTAACTACATCATTTTTTCGTTTCCTTTTAACGAAAATATCGGAGATGGTCTTATGAAGATCGATCAAATGCTTCGTCCTAAGATTAGGATATTTTTGAACATTTCACCCTTTGCACTCGATTATGACGATTTTTTCGTCATAGGAAAATAGTTATTCGCAAGACTCTCTACCATAGGAGGAAAGGAGCAGGGAAATTATTGGTATGAGATTCGTTGAATATTCA
>NIJG01000091.1:181872-204898 GCA_002201625.1 Euglossa dilemma | reverse complement strand
ATAAATTAAATATTTTAATTTTTGAACAAATTCTTTTCCAGCGAATGTTATCTGAAATGACGAGAAATTTTTGTAAACCGGTCAAAGCACGGATTCATGGATGAAAATATATTTACATCACGCGAAGCGGATGCTGCGAATTTCCGCAGCAGCACCTCATAAATCAGAAAAATTATTGGCTGATGGTTATTGGAAATTCGCACGCATAGCTGAAGTTATTTCATCCGTCCAAAATTTAATTTGCATACGCAGTGTGATCAGACAGATATTTAGTTTCCTGCAAAATGCCGTCAACATTTGCAACTGACATTCTGCATAATAAGATCATAAATTATTTAAAATTCAATTGTAAATAAATTGAGAATCGATGTTATAATACAGATATAAAAATTGTTACATATAAAAAATATAGTGTAAACAAAATTTTTATAAGATGAATATCATATATAGAATTTTAATAAAAAATTAATCAAAAGAAAATAATTAAAGACGAATTTACATAGAAGAAATTTTTTTTTTTATTTAATTCTTACGAACAATTTCGCAATAATTATGCTAACTTACTATACTCCATCCTAGAGCTCGTAATAAATTTACCAAACTCTATTCCAGTTAGAGGACATTATATAATAACTTGCTCGAGTTACTTCTCGTACTTATTTCGAACTGCACATTCCTAATTAGAACACAATCGCTTCAAATCCCGAAACAGTATTTCCTACCGATTATTTCTTTACGGTTCTCGGTCACGATTGCAAAGATTCACGGTTTGCGAACAAAATCCCATAAAAAGCGAGGAGGAAAAAGCCACAGTCCCTTTCAGAGGTTTCACTGTTCCTCAGCAATCCATGACTAACATGTCACGTGCTACGAACCATTCCCAGAGCCTTTGATCGATAAAGCCTCGCTTCATCCGACTCTTATGAATAGTTAAACCTAAAATCCCGATTTCAAGGTATTTAGACCAACAGTGTTCGTTAACGAATCTCCAACGTCAAATTCTGAATCGTTCAGCATCGACGCTATCTCTAGATAACATTGTCGTATCGCCGCATACCATCTATCGAATTAACCAATCAGGAATACACGTTTCCAGTTCAACAAACAAGATTACAGACCCTGTCGAGAAAACAGGTTACTCTCTACGTTGTTCGAGATCATCTTACAGGATGAACCTTCTTGCCTCTAGCTAATTCGACACTAAGTTCCATCCTTTTGTCTCTGGTGCTTATGAAATAAAATACTATACACGAAACTAGAAAATTCTACCTATATGTACGATATAAAAATAAATATATTTCTATTATAACGGAATTAACCTGTATATTTGTAGAAATGAAAATGGGATATGATATATCTTTTATAAAATGCACAAGTTGGAACACTGAATTGGAAATCTCTAAAATGTTGCAATACTTTTATGATGATCACACGAGAGAGCTATCTATAAAAGTAAAAGTTGTAAAATGTGTGATAAATGTGTTCCAAGTCTTTTTTTTGATAACAAGTTTACCCACGAGAATATGTAGCGATTTTTCCGTGACGGAACTAACAGAAAAACTGCGAGTTTTGGGATTGAATTCGGCTGATTAGTAAACTTAATTTAATGGTTAATGCATTTCTTAATTAATATTTAGCTGATCAAACCTATCAAGTTGTGTCTCCTTCGCTATAAAAAAAATGTCACTTCCACATCCAATTCCGAAGTGACAACAGGTAACATGAGATAAACTCCGAAAAAACTGCCGGTCAACAATATGTTAACGCTAGAACTATCAACCTATAACGCGCAGTCAAATATAATATAGGTATATCGGCAGTATTATCTCACAAAAAATCAGTCATTGATTCACCCAAACATTCTACAACAATCAACAACTGTTTGTAATCAATTGTAAAAAACATTTTATAGAGGGCTGTACCCTCTTTGAAACCCTGTCCTATGCATATAGGAATATCCAAATTAAAGTAGAAGCAGATGATATAAATACATAAGCCTGCGACACGTATCTACCACGAGTACCAGCGCTAAGTGGGCAAGCATAGAGCAGAGCATCGCCTCAAACTCCACCTGTACCCCCAGCCCCGACAACCCCACGTCGCGAGCACGCTCCCTTATCAAGACACGCCACCCTAAATCTTGCGCAGCCTAGCAGCCGACCGAACCAACCCGAAAATCCGTCGCACCCACCCCGCCGGCAGGTCCAAGACCCGAAGAGAAAATCAGACAAGCTACTCACTCAACGTTTTATTGATCCAATCGGCGAGGTCCTCCTGCAACGGCAGCAACTGTCTGCTCTGGGCCGAGTGCAGACGCTCGTGATAGAACTCGGCGTACTCTTCCTCTTCCGGCGAGGGCCTGGGCACGTCGGCTCGATTGAACACGGTGACCGAGGATGGACCCCAGCTGCTGCGATAACGGGTGTGCTGCGAGGACGGGAATCGATTGGCGTACGACATCCTGAGGCGGAAAAGGCCGAGGAGCGTCCCGGTGGCCAGCACCGGCCCCACTTCCTGCGCTCCTCCACCAGACTTAATTTTTCCCTCCTTTACCACCCCGTGCCTCCTTTGATGCCACGCGGATACCTCACCGGCGCCTCTCAGCTACTGTAGAGTCCCGGCGACCCCGTGCGATGTGGCACGTCTGTCGATTACGCCAGCCTGAAACACACAGGCTACTGTCATCTCAAATATGTCCAATGATCCTTCACGGTGAGGGCAGTCCTTTTCCAAGCCCTGTATCCAATACCTGTACACGGGTTCCCTCGGAGTGGTGGAAATAGAAAGTATTGGGTTATTCGGAAAGTAATTTCTTAAGTGTTAAGTTGGCTGTGAAAATATACAATTAGGTCCTCTGTTCAGAAAAAAACGAAATTACTTTCTGAACAATCTAATAGTTTCAACACCTTTTCGCGAACAATATTTGTCATCTCGAGTCTTTGGTAAAACAGGATTGCTAATCGTTTCGCTAGGAGGATAAGGTGGAACACGCGTCGATCGTGGTAGAAAGGGAGTTCGGTATTTAACGCGTCGAATCGCTAATTTTCCGTCGCTTCCTCGTGGAAGTTCCGGCTTCCCTGTGGCTACTAGATAGCAGACGTGAATTTCTCGTTACACGCTATGTATTACGGTGAAATATTGCTTACGACGAGTAAATTAAAGTGTCTAAACAGTGGAGAGTCCTTTCGTTCGTTCTTTGTTTCTGCAGCACGATTTTTGTTTTATTTGTTTATAGTAATCTTGGTTTCGTCGCTCATCGGTAATAAAATATATGCGTCAAACATGTTAAGGCGCTTTAAATTTACTTGTTGTAAATAATATACAACGCCTAAGAACCCTTGGCAGCTTCTTGGGGATATCGTAAAGACTGCAGTATTCGAGCCAAGACTCGAGAGAGTCTGTGGCACTGTTGGGTGGCAGGAAGGTGGAGGGACGTAACGGGTAAAGTGACTGTCGAGAACTACAGGGTTAGGAAAGTTGAGTGAGACTATGCGGGCTGGCAATTGCGAATGTAAAAATCAATTTTTTACACGATTTATAATACGTTTGTTTCATAGTAAAGAATAAAGACTCTGTAGACGGAGATTTTAGATAAAATAATAACATAATGGTGTAAAGAGGAGTAAGTAATAGTATTGTAAGTTCAGATGCGGAGGTTTTATGTGCATTTTTTGAGAGGAATTTTTTCACGATTTATAATACGTTTGTTTCATAGTAAAGAATAAAGACTCTGTAGACGGAGAGTTTAGATAAAATAATAACATAATGGTGTAAAGAGGAGTAACTAATAGTATTGTAAGTTCAGATGCGGAGGTTTTATGTGCATTTTTTGAGAGGAATTTTTGTAGTGGCAGCAGCTATCTTTATTAGATTCGATCACACCCTCATAGGCGTTGCCCCAGACACTGTACTATAGGCATTATAAGCATAGCAACCAACTCGACTCTGCCCTCTGTCGGAGAGCAAGAAAGTTACCGGCAGATATACGCCTTTGATAAGACCTCAAGCCGAATATCCGATCCCAACATTTTACCATTTTATATGTGAAGATTCTTTAACATTTCAAAAGTCAAAAAATTAAAAATCCATTGTATAATAATCAAGCGAATCCCCCACCAAAATTTAATATCGTCTAGTTTTAGTTACTCAAATTTAACTTCCAACATCGTTATCTCGTAAATAACGCGAAATTAAAACCTAAAATATAATCTCTTCATTTATCTAAGAGTGGTCAACCATCGCTAAATGAAACTATCTTTACACTTGCTGAAACTCCACGCACTTTTGTGATGAAAAAAAGAAGTCACAAAATTAAAGAATAACGTTGAATGGAAGATTTTTAGACAACGATTGAAAAATGGGTACTTGTTCATACCGAGTTTAGCATCGGCAGGTTCCCATTGCTTCTACCTCTAGCGAGGGATCTTGATGGAACCACGAGCCTTCCGCGACCAGACGAGACGAGATAGGCTGGTGAGTATAGCATGTACAGTGGCTGGTTGGAAGGATCGAAACGATAGGGGGACGAATGCCGGAAGACGCGCATACGCCAAGCATTAACCATAAACGGGACTAGAGATGAAGAGGCTGCTGGACGAGAGACGTCTGACGAGAGTGACTGGCAGCAAGGAAAACGAGCTTCGAGAGCGTTTTCGGGAATGAATGGGTTTTATGTTACACGGAGATGTTTATGGGAGCCAGTCTGACAATGTTTCGTAATAACCTTGAGAGGGATGAGACTGCAGCTCTTCTCAACATCGCGGTGGATACCGCGGGATTGTTAGACGGCTCAGCTGTGTCGTTTCGTGATCATGTACAGGGTGTCCTGCAATCAGGATCCAACCCGCCGAATAATAATTCTACGCGAAAAAATACATTGAAAAAGAAGAATAAGATTTTTTTGTTCGGGTCCTCGCTTTGGAGAAAAATTAGATTGAAAATCTGTGGATTTGCGTATGGTTGGCGCGCGAGCAACCGGCGGATTTTCAAACTCTTCTCTTTCGAAAACAAAGCCTTAAATGAAAAAATATTATTCTTTCTTTTCGACCCGTTTTTGCGTGTAGAATCATTACCCTGTCTGCTGCATCGCGATTTTTAGAACGCTCGGTATAAGGAGCCTTGAATTATTTTTGCCGATGTTGAAGGTATGAATAGATGATCAAGGGGAGATGTTTGCTTTCGTAACGTGTTTCTAATGGTCATAGGATGTAACGCAATCAAGGTCTTCTCGAAGGTCATTCCGACGTCATTAGCAATTTCTTATGCGTTAACATCTGTCTCTCATAACGTGATATTGTAATCAATGCTGAGATAAGTTCAATGACCCGCGACCTTAATTAGTAATGCTGTGTAAACTCGGTCATTTATCTCCGATATTAGTGAAAATAATTTAGATATTTGTTACGAGAACGGAAGTGTGTGTGTGTGAAAATTAAATTAATGGATTCTTGGATTCTGTTTGATGATGGATAAAGAGAAATTTGCAAATGTAACTGGTAAAGAGCTGCAAATGAGTACTTTGGAGATAAACTACTTAATAATACCATGATTCCTTTTCGTAATTTTTATGAAGGGTACTACTCATTAAGTTTAGTTAAATTGTTTCGGATGAACATATATTATCTAAAATCACTTCTCTCAGTTTTCTCATCAGTTTCTCAAGCTTCGGGATTAAATGTCGATATGGCAAACATGTGATACGCTTTGAAGTTGCCTCATAAATCACATATGAAATAGGTAATATCCAATATAAGAAAAATACAATTTTTATTCTTTAAAAAGTACCACATATGTGCCTATGAATTTACAGAAAAATTTTGCAGATCCAATAACTCTAACCACGGTTCTAACATCAACGGTCAGTCAATTTAATGAATTAAATACCCGAAAAAGAATACGAATAACATAGTAATAATAAACAAATGTCAGCCTAAAAAATGATATCATTATATTTAAAATGCCAGTCACTTTTCTTAAATAAAAAAAAAAAAAATTGAATTATATTAAAACCATTTAATTGATTAGGACCACTACTTTGCACCGGAAAATAAAAGAGAAACCTCAGCTATAAATATCCCACGCTACTTATCGACCAACCGACGTAGCCCCCTCCTCAAAAAAAGACAAGAGCTAGTTGAAAAATCGTTAATTCCGGCTCAATAAAAACACCCATCTGACCCAGGATATAAAAATAGTTAGAATCGTCATCTTCTGCCCAAGTAGAAGACGTAAATTTTTAAGCAGGCTGGTATTCGCGGTTATCCGCGAACGCCTCTGTATTTAAACGATATTCGACGCCGCCATTAGCATTCATCGGCAGCCCCCTCGGGGGACGCGGACATCTCTCCCAGAGACCTTGCAATTTTGCTGAATCCTTCGCGTGGGATTCGAACGATCGAGGGAAACGGTGGAAAAGCAAGGAAATGGAAGAAAGGAAAAACGGGATCTTCATAAATCCTTCGACGGAGGACACCTCGGGCTGATGCAAAGTGGCGAGGAATAGATGAAATGAAAATCCGGGTAATGGTCGCGCGTTCGCCGAACAAACCTACGTGTGTCCTTGGACATCGATCTATTAACGCGCAGTCACTGCCTCTGCCCGATGTAACGCGATCCGTTGTAAACAGGTGACAACTCGACCACCGGTGTCCAGCCGGCATTGCCAACGTTATCCCCCTGATTTGTCTCGTTTCCATGGTACTTTTTCGCGGCCACGTGGTTCACTAGCGCGAGCGTCACGCGGTAGATGGCAGCTGTGTCGTTACGGACATTTAGCAAAGCGAGAATCGTAAATGAGGTTATGCGACGCTCGTAGATGCAATCGCGCTAGCACGAAATTTAATCTGTGAAATGAGTTGACATCTGATAAGAAGCTTCTCCGCGATGCACATTAAAGAATTAACGAAAGCGAAACGATCGTGTTTTGGTGTTCGCAGGTTTACATGGTCGTGTATTTTTATATTAATGCAAATACAATTATCTTTCCGAGATTTTAACAGATTTATTTGTGGAAAATCAAGAACAATGTTTATATTTATGCGTGTGGAAATAACGGTTATCGGTTTGGAAATATTAGCAAGCCTAATAGTCTAGTAGTGACTAATATTCTGTTTTATACCAAACGACTCTTCTAAGAACGCTATCTAGTTACTTCGATTTTCCACGAAATGGCCAAACGCGCCCAGTCAAACGGAACACCCGGTACATAATTTATCGTCGAAGAATCAATATTCATCCGGCTGAACGTTTAGCAAATGATAAATCGAACTGATGTTAATGGGCGCAGATAATCGACACTCTATCATAGGTGTCTTATGGAAAAAGAGAATTCTTGGGCAATGATTATCGAGTTCTCTCATGGCTGACACGAGCACGTGGGCGAGAGGTATCACCTCGAGCGGTGCGATAGAGTTCTTCGTAAATCAGGCAGCCCTGGTGATCGATTATTACCGGCGACAGCTGGCCAATTAATAGCGTTTTCGCGTTATCGTGACAAATGGAGCAGAGAAGCGAACGTGTCGGGCCCAAGGTGAGGCGTCGATGCAACCGAGTCGAGATAACAAGTTCCCTCTGTTTGCATTCTCACCGTGTGTCTTAATTACGCGTAAACTCCTCCGTTCCACCGACTAAACGCGTCATTTCTTTTTCTTTACCTCCTTTTTCGATTAAAATCGAATTACGCGTATGATTTACGAGAGAAACTAGAAATGGGAAATCCGTCTTTTTGGATCTTGCAACTGGGACAGCGATTATGTTGTTGACTACTTGTATGGAAGTAGATTTTACTCGACTACGATGTATCGAAGAGACGTATGTACACCGTGTATTATTTAAGTAAAGTTCGAATTGTTGAAAATTGAATTTTCATACGTTTTTTCCTTTTATAAATGAAATTGTTTAATAACGTATTAAGCGATCGATGTAATTCGTAATTTTTTGTAGAATTATTTCAATTTCCGAAAGAATTTTAATAAAGGTTCGTTCGTAAGTCAGTATTTCTGATGTTAGTTATACTGTACTATGCTCGCGATAATTAGATAGATAAATACTCTAATTGTAAATAGAAATATTCATACTCAAATTTTATTCGAAGGTCAACGATTAACTACATTTTCGAGTCGTCACTCATTTGATAACATGTAAACCATGCAAATTACCTTCTGCCGAATAAGTAACTCCAGAAACAAAGTCTCGTTATTTGCGGTACACTCTTTGAAAAATAACGAACAAATTTTTGTTTGTTTTTTCTGACTTGTAAATATTCTTACATTCGATATGTATGTTTACACCAGTTGTTCAAACAATTTCGCAGACGTTCTCGAAAAAACCATTAAAGAATTCAAATTCTCTTTAAAAAATTCGTAGTCACGTTCAATTACATCGAGTTAAAACCTCGAGAAAAATCATAAGTATAAATAAATGAAATTTGAAACGTTAAAAGCGATAAAATCGAGAAATAAATTAAATCTATAAATTAAATCTACAGTTAACGCTCCCTTTGCGTAACGAACGAATTCTTAAAGAGCGATTTCCAACGATAACGGATCTCCTGCGATACTTATCCGAACCCTTTCATTCCCCCGACGATATCAGCCCTGCAACCACCGTATCCAGAATCTCGAGAAACCGAACGAATATAATTCACAACCTGCTTTACCTCGTTTAATCACCGTGGGACAGGAACTCTATCTCATATGCAACCACGTATCCCTTTTATCCGATACGTTGCAGCCGTGCACGATCCTATAGCACCCACGTCCAACGAGAGACACCCGTCGACTCTCAAGTTCGATGAAGAAAAAGAAGAAAAGACGCGGAACGATCCGAAGTCCTGGAAACGATTCCCCTGTTCGATTCGTTACCGCGACGTGGCCGTTTAATTTAACGCGGAACACGTGATCTTCGCCCACGGAACGACACGAGCTGCCCAGATTCGCGGCGACGTGTATTTACGCGTATTTACACGGCCCCCGAGTTCGCGGGATAGCCGCGGTATTCAGCTCGAGTCGATCGTCCAGCAGCGCCACCAACGGCACCCACGCGCTGAATAAATTATTTCCATTTTAATTAAACCTTCCAGCAAGAGTGACGCGTGAAATCGCGATGTATCGGGAACGCGGTTAACCTTACTTAGGTCTACGGTATTGCCAACTTCTGCAGCTATAGTTTCGGCTCCAGCCTGCCTGTTTACCCGGCGAAATAGGCTTCCACGAATTGACCAGTGTGATCCGACTTCGGGTCACTCCGGCGTGAATACGTCGAGAGTGAGAGTGAGAGACAAGGGGCGAGAGCGAGTGTGAACCGTTGTTTGGATAACGTTCAGCCCTGCTCCTCACTCGTGCAAGTCATAACCGAACGCTTTATTTTTATTTTACGAAACGCGAAATTCAGAGGAAGATAATCGTGATTGGTATCATTCTCGTTGCAAGGATTTCGACTATTCGACTAAAGTGATCCTGTGAACGATCTTGTGAACGTAAAAACAGGGGAATATTATTTTTGTATCGTACCATTAGGATTTTTAATTTAGTTAAACTTTAAATTGTGACTCAAATGTAGCCGTGTTTCGTGTCATTTTGCGCGTGGGAATTTCAAGCATTTATCGACCGTAGAAATCTTACTGCGATAAAGTGAAAGATCCGACGATATTATCTTCTTTCTTTTTCGGCGATTCATCGCGGTTAAGGTTAGATTCTCCGAACGGATGAATGCGAGAAGTGGTGGGGGTAACTCGTGCCCGTTTAGGCGACAAATCGGTGGCCAATTAAGCGGGCAACACTGTATTCGAGGAACGATTGTAATCGTGAGCGGATTGAAAGGGAAGGCTGTGCTAATTGAAAAATTTCTTCCCATACTAAGTGTATGGGAAGCGGAAAAAATTGCATACATTCCTTTATTAGCATTTTATGATTGTACACGCTACTTTGCGTTATTGTGACTCGCGAGGCGGATGATGTAATAAGTGGAATAAATACTGCCGTTACGTAAAAGGTTCCTGTAAGATTGTTTTTGTGGAAGAATTTGCAGAAGAAAGGTTTTAGTTGTTTAGAAAGTTGCAATTGCATTTTTTTAATTAGTTGTGTCGAAGTAACTCATATTCCTTACTTTCTCGTGCTTCAGTCTTACAACCCATTACTCTTTCAAACTTCGATACCCACGTAGCTTCCCTTCTGAATTCTTAATTTAGAATATCATTCTTTTATTAACGAATTTTTCCATTTCCTTTTCTAACAAATTCATCTATAAAAATCTAGACCTTCGACCAGGGCATGATTATAAAATATATATCAAGTTTAACATTTTTTTAAACTATCTGTATCCAATTAAAATTCGAAATTACTCGAAATTATCAAGACATGAGGTGATAATTTCGATTACAATTGGCTCTGCAAACAGAGACCTTCGCCTGTAGAATTCCGTTTATAAAAATTGTTTGGATACACGTGTCTTACCCTTCGACTTTCTCGACGTGTTAATTGCTCTAACACTCGTGACTACGGCGTATCGTGTTTTTACAAACGGACGGAAATTAAATTATTATCGAATATGAAATTTAACGCGTAATTACTATATATTTTAGCGTGTACCCAGCGGAAATTAGTTTTAATTGCTTCGAACGCGATACGTTCCGGGCGCTTCAGTCACGTGAGTTTGCAATTTCGAAGCATCGAATCGTGCGCGTGCAGTTGAGAATCACTTTCAAGTAGAATTCGAAATTAAACTCCTTCGCTCCCTTTATTCCGCAACTTCTCGAATACCATCGTGATTCAACTTTTCTCCTCGAAAAGAAAAGAAGAAAAAAAAATGGAGAAGTATTCGAAGTACACTTCCCCCGCGAGATAGGAGAAAATTGCAGCGTAATACTGGTTAATAGGAAACACGGAATTTTACCGAATTCTTCACACTCTCCCCTTCACTTTCTCGCTTAAATAATCGTTCTTCCAAAAGTCATCATGCAGGAATAAAAGTAACATTCCGGCATAAGATAAATCGTTCTACGTACAATCTAAATTGCTTTCGAATTATGTAGGCTTAGCATCTCGAATTTACAAGTATTTCCTAATTTCCAACGAATATCTCAATAAATTTATTCTATAGACACACTTTGACAAACATTTCGATAACTATATTCGATTGTTTTATCGGATGCGCATTTAATACTTGCATCGTTGCGAAATACTCGAGTATAGTTATGATCATTGATTCAACGAAAGTATACTGGACACTGGTTCGGTTTAAGTAAGCAAATTGATACAAATTGAAGTACAGAATTTGCTGGTTTTGTTCTACGTAAGCACAAGACACGTGAAGAATAGGTTCAATGAACCGAGCTGCAAAACAAAGGCTACTAATTAGAGTGAATATTTATCTCCGACAAAAACTTTGTTCATTTCGTATTAATATTCGTTTAATAATTAACAAGGAATACAGTTTGATCTATGAATCCTTGTATTTCTAAAATTGCATCGAATTGATCAAATTTCCTGTCTAGGATTAAAACAGAGGATAGATACCTGAAAAATAAAGGAAAAATAAAGACATTTAAGTAATTCCAAACATATAACCCTTACAAACCTATAAACCTATGACCCTTACAAACTTATAAATTTATTCATAGATTATATCCCAGATTAATTTCCAGAGATTACGAAACTTATCCTTTCAACGTGTTCAATTCGACGCGATTCTGTAAATGCAAACGTGTCTACACATCAAACCGGATCATCCCCTAGACGGAACGAAGATTAGACGAATCCGCGATACGGTCGACCGTGGTGTCCTCTGACGGTCATCTCGTTATTCAATCGTAGAAAAGCGTAACACGGAGTCCGCATGGACAGAGAGCAACGACCGGCTAACAATCGTACCCGCGGCTCGAATAATCGCTGAATTGGATCGACGATCGGTCGTCAGGCTTCCCGGACGCTTCTCGGACGCTTCCCAGAAAACTCGACGCCCGTTGAACCAGCGAAAACACACGGTAAGCAGCGACGCCGACGTCCGGTACGCGGGACACGAGGACCGGCGCGCGTGGGTGATCAGCCGTCGCGACGGACCACGTGTGTAACACACTGACACCGCTAGACCATTCTGCGCCATTAACCCGCCAGCCGGCTGCGTTCTTCGGCGTCGCACGGATGGACGCGTCGCGTCGCGCGTTATGTACAGAGGGTATGTTTCATCCGTCAACCGTGGTTTATGCTCTTCCATGTTTCAAGCTTCAGCGACGACGAGTCAGCAATTACAGATTCGCTCGAATTTTGAATACTCGCAATTCGTGGGACTAATATGTAAGTCCTACCGATTCGATGCGTAATATACTCACAACAACTACGGGACTTAAAATTCTTGTTAAAGCTAATTTTAATTTTTTAACCGTGTAACGAAAATTTGGTATAAATACAATAATATAATTCTCGTCAATCAGAAACCCATCGAGGTATATCCATTTTACGGTAAACCGCAATTTCGAAATCCCAGGGATACCTAACCTCGCATGTGTGGCAAGTTAGCTACAGGAAACAAGGAGATATTACGCCTGCATATTAGTCACAATTAGTTATGAACGAGGAGAAAATCTTCGCGTCCAATAATAGCCTCGCATTTCACCGATTAACGTTGAACCCTGGGATCACGTCTATACTATTCCGGCGAGGGGCTTCTGAGAATTCGCCTGGCGAAAGGACAGGCATAGGCAACGCTAATAAATTAATATCGACGACATTCGTGGACGCAGTTCGGAGAATCGGAGGGAAGCGAGAGCTATAGCGTGCAAATCTTCGAACTCTTGGCCGGTAGTGTTATATATACACACACCACGGTTACATACGCAACGTTAAACGGGCAATCGGACTATTGTAAAACGACGTATCGAATGGAGGGGACACGTCTGTACCGCGGGCAGGCCGGTTCACTGTTTACGTTCGCGTGGCCGGCCGCGTAATTCCCATGGACACGTGGGCGGTGGATTACGCGGGAAGATAGAGCGGTGGTAATCCCGTAAAAGGCGCCGACAAAGTCGCGTGCCCAGCCCCCGGGACAAACGTGATGAAAGCGATACGGCCGGATCCGGCGGAAGCGCGCCACTTCGGCCTCTGTTGTTCTCCGTCCGGGAGAATCTGTGACCGCGGGGAAAAATAAGCCGAGTCGGGAGATGACTGGCGGGAATAAAGAGCGACGGAGGAGGGCTACTGACTGTTTTGTTCCCCGAGTCCTTTGATGAAAAACGCTTTCGGTCGAGTGTCTGTTTTGTTTCGGGCAATGGCAAGGTGAAGAGGTTTTAGATCGTCGCTTGCGTTTTACCGGGGAACGCCGCTAGGGACGCTGCAGTCGCCATATAAAGGGTTCTCATTGGCCGATGGAAAATTCGCGAGACGTTCGATCCGTGCTTAATTATAGGCTCGTAATAAGCACCGGATTGACTTCGAAATAGATATTAGATTCGATTGGTTTACGTAGAATGTAGCATACTGATAATAATATAAAAATTAATTTTTGTATAAAAAATTACGTATTTCTATATACGGTGTATTTAATTGTAAATGTGTATGAGAATATTTTAATGTGTTTTTTGTTACGAAATAAATTACTAGAATTAAATTTTCGTATTAATTTTGGGTCTTGTGTATCGTTTTGTAATACGTCAATATTCAAATTCTTTTTGTTTGCCGTTTATGTAATATTTCTGGTAATTTATCTTGGAACGCAGTTCGCGTAACATGAACATTTATTGCGTGCAAGGTAATTGCAATATGATTAAAATTTGATAAGAATAAATAGGTAATATTTTGCGAGGTTTGTTGTTTGAAATAACGAAACGTTCTTTGTTTCGGTATCATTAAGTTTTATGTAATGGGTGTGATAGCGATCTGAAATTGTTATGACCTGAAGTGTTGCGGTTATTGGGATTGATCGGTCAGGCAATTAGAAAAGCTCGTTGAGGGTGGTCAATGGTCTGTAACGTTAACAGAGGCATCTTAAATGGATGACTATGTATATACCACGAGACTGTTAGATGAAGCTAGTTCTATTTCTGGCGACATGATGAAGTAATTTTCCAAAATTGAACATTATTTCTTACGAACAATCGTAAATAATTATTTATGCGTTAGAAATATTTATGGAAATTGGACTTTCCGTAACGCTCATCTGTAATTTAAAAAATTTTATTTTATTTTATTTGAAAAGTTACTAAATTAAAGCTTCCAGAATGCAAATCAAAGCTGAGATCTATAATCCACTACCAACCCATTAAATATTAAGATGTATTCCATAATAATTACATAATTCTATAAATTTTCATCGTCTCTCAAAATTTTTAATTAATTTTAACGATACTAAATAAATATGTAATTTTTGTTATTTAAGAAAAAGGAGATATCGGCGATCGCGATCAATGCTATGATACGTATATACCTTTAATATTCGTGATTCCCAAATGGGAACTGTGCCAGCTAATGGGTTAATTCTTACTTTCCAATAGTTTCGAAGTACTACTTTTCAACCAGTGTAGACAGTAATTTCAAATTATCCTTTCCGTAATGGCCAAGCAATTTCGAACATTTTCACTTTAAGAGAGAATACAAACAGCTGTTATTTAACCCATTCTCAGTTCCACATTGAATATTTCGCGGCAATTTCATTTGCCTTTTGAACTTCAAAGTCGAAGCACGCTCGACACATTCTGCCGCAGTTTTCATCCCGGACGAGCTCCGGCAGATTGCATATAATAACAGCCTTTATCGCGAAAGAAAAGGGGAGAGAAGACAATTTTTATCGTAATATCTCTCTGTGAGAGAAATCTTGGTTTTTACTTCGAAGCAAGCCAGCCATGGAACACGAAAATATACCCTTCAAATTTTGAACCATTCGTACCTTTAAATCTCCAAATCTGTTAATCTCGAATTTTCGAATTTGTGAACTGCCCACTTTCAAATTCTCTAAACATTCGATTTTAGAAATTTGTCGACATTCGAATTTCGTATTTTCAATTTCACAGCTTTAAGGATTTTATCGTCTTCGATTTTCAAATTTCGAAATTCGACCATTGGTGAAAAATTTTCTATTCAAATTCCATCGCAACCACGCGTGTGTTCATTCAAAGACCGATCGTAACAAACGAGTGCATATACGCGGTTTCATCCATTCCATCGTCAGTTAAACATGATCTTTTTTGCTAGATAGAATGCCAAGCTTCTTAAAGAATTACACGGTTGCTCTAATTAAGGGTTCTCCTTCGCAAGGGTAGTGAAAAGGTGCCTTTGAAATTAGCACGGTGAACGTTGAATGCAACGGGCGAACTGGACCGCGTCAACGGAACGTTTCCTCGGTGAACTTCTCCGCTCTTTGCGGACTTTCATCCAAGAACATCCTTTTACATAGGCGGCGGACGTTACAAAGTAAACTTATGCGGAGATGAATGGAAAAGTCGCGTGTTCCTTCGAAACTTGCAAATATCCGAATAATATCCGAAATGAAACCGAGAATCTTATTTTTCGCGAATTATTTTAGATTGTGAACACGTGTCTTACCATGGACTGAAGTGGTACAGGTACGTGTATAACTCAGGGTTAGTCGATTGGAAATTTAAATAGTTAATGGTACATAATAACGATAATTTGTTAATATTTGAAACCGTATAAAAGATAAAGGAGTTTAAAACATTATCAAATAATCAAAATTCATAATAAAAAATATCAAGGACTACTAGTAGAAGAGTAAAATAGATACAAAACAGAAGAAAAAAAAGTAAAACATGTCAGATGGCCTCTAATAAAAACTTATTTCGAGGCGATCTAGAGAAAGCCTGCGATTTGAATAATAAAGGAATTATCTATGGAACATCTGACCGTAGGAGTTAATGTCTGAAGCGTGTTGAGTGCTTATAACTCGATTCTTAATATATTCACCTTCGAGATATCCAGGGAATCTCTTGTTAACACAAAAGAAGAAATCGTGGTGTATCTGAGAAATGAGAATCAGATGAAATTATAAAGCGTGACTATTTCAATGTCTCGTGGAAAAGGTCCGAAGCAATCAGTTCTACCAGTATTCTACGAACTATCTAACCTGCAAATTCCTATTCGAACTTAAACAGAAAACTTTTCCAAATTAAAAAACTAAAATTAATATAACAAAGTAAACGTGTGTTTTTTTTTCTTAAGTAAACCTTTATCTTTTCACTCGCGGATTTTTAATAAAACTTCAACGCTGCCTTTATCTATATAAAACAAATTGCCGAAGTTGGCACGTTCAAACTTCGTTACACCGTGCACGCTGAATTTGTATTAAAAGCTAAAAAGCGTATGAAAGTGTGCGGCATAGTACACACTCTACTCGAGAAGCACTCCGTGAACGAAGTGGCTACACAGGACGCGAAAGGGTTAATAAACCTGAAACAACGTTGAAAGGTTTAATAATTCTCGAGGTAGCTGAATGATACGCGGATCGATCGAGGTGAAAAAGCGCGTTCACCGTGACCCGCCGTCGGCGTTTCCGATCGAGTTCGATTTCAGGAGCGTAGAAAGCAGGCGTGCACGCTGGCGACGCTTCAGAACACGTACGCGCACTTTTTATTTCAATGTCAGTCGATGAGAAAAGAGATCGAAGGAATCCCTGCAGCCGCAAACGCACCGGCTGCCTAATTAAATCGCATAAACAGAGCGCGCCTGTCCAATTACCGTCTCGCGAATACGTGCGTTTCTGCGCGGTTTCAGGCGCCATCTACGTTCCTCTCCCTGACGTTTCGTGCGTTCAGTTATTGGGTTCGTTAACAATGCACGAGTTTAGGTTAGGTCCATAACGCGCACGAGGTTATTGCGTCACTATTCAGCCTGTCACTTCCGTCCGCGTTTTTCGGCTTCTTTCCTTCGTTATTTATTTATCGTAAAAGAAGCTGCGAAGTTGTAAATAAAGTTCGATAATGTGTCGGGAAGTTTAGTCCGCTTCGAGTTCTATAACCACGTGCAAGCAACGCTGTTAACCTAAGTTTGTTCCAAACCGAGGGACGCGAAGCATCGTTCCGGCATCGTGAAGATGGAATTAATTAATTAATTAATTATTCATAGGTACTACCGATGTTTCAAGCCTTTAGCAATTTTTTACATTGACCAGTGTTTATATGCATTATACGCGAGCTAGCGTTTTATATACGTTATGTATAAGGGGAAAGGATGAGAATAGTAACAAGCGAGTTCTTGGATTCAGACGTTGAGTTAAAATCAATAGCCAATCACTCCACGCGACCTTCTGCACTCCAACTATATATGGAAAACGATTTACGAACACGGTTTTCGTATAGCTCAGACCTCGTCTGAAATTCTTGTTATCGTCGTTATCGAACGATTTTTATCATCGCGGTGAAACAATTGTTACACGATTTTTCTTTTAGTTCGTTTACTTTGAATTTCACGAATTCTTTAAATATTTAGTTTTGGTATTCGTTCGATATTTCTGTTACTTTTGGTTTTTGTCCGGATACAAAATTATAAGCAATAATAAATGCTATAACGGGGATAATGAGGATAAATCAGTCGGCTATGAACAGTTACTGAACAATTTCTCACTGGAAGGATTTACGTGGAGATCGTATGTACGTACGTACATATATAAAGCAGCGAGGGAAAAACGAGGATGCCTCTTGCTCGCTGACAGGAATATAGTCTACGGTCTACGCGTAAATAAAGCGGTTGGATAGGTTAGGGCGCCCTTTCAAGTCGCCTTCCAGCGTGTCAGACAAAGGCGAATGAAAACAGACGGCTGAAAATTACGGTTTATAACAACATGACCGGCAGGTCGATTAAAACCTTTTAACCAGCTCGATCGTAATTACTTCTATCAATCTCTATTTAACAGGCTGTCTCGCGATATCATGAGACGTAGCATAAATCGATCGGTTCGAGAGTAACTGAGCAGAGAGGTAAGAAACAAGATAGGGAAATCGAGAGTCGATTTTATTCGCGCGAACGGAGAATTTTATCTTCGGCATTAATTAACGCGAAATAAAAATTTGTCAACGTAATTTTTTACGCAAAGATAGATACCGTTAAATATTAACTTTTCTCGGTATAGCATCACTATTACACACTAATAAAATTTACGTTAATATTTATTACGGAAAAGAAATTTTCTAGATTTAATATTTTAATCTTGGTAGAAGTTTCTAAAAGAACAGAAACTGTTAGAGAAACGACAATAATTGAACGCTTAAAAGAAACTGTATTTGCACGACATGCCAGCTAACTGGAAAATAAGTGGGAAATATAATATATGTACATATGCGATACGAAGACATGGATGATAATCGACTATTTATTCACTATTAACCTAATATATAGATGTACAGTAGGTGGCTAGTGGAGGCTAGAGAGGACCGAGAGAAATAATTCTAAAGCACGGTAATGCTCCGTTAGCGGTAATAGGATTGAAGTAATAAGTAACAGTTTTGGAGCGTGACCATCGCGAGCGCGTGTACTGTGTGATGCGGTACAGGACGTTCTACTAATCAGTGAGCTTGCGCACTAGGAATTCTTCTGGCGCGCCAAACGAAATATTCTCCAATTCGAGATTCAACACAGCGTTACGGAAATTTGTATATTCCGAGGATCTTTTACTTTTTACGCGAGACAGAATAATCGATGAAATTTCTAATAATTTCAATGATTAAACGTGGCTAATTAAATTTCTTAACGATTTCGACGAATATTTCCATATAATCTTCTGTGCATGTTTGTAACATATTTGAACAGTTTCATTGTTTGTAATTTAAGATTAAATCAATTGAATGTACAGTATAAAAATTTTAATTGAGTATATAATATCTTTCTAAAAATAGCTTCGATACATGGCACGACTTAATAATGCCTAATACGATATCGCTAAAGTGAATACGTTTGTCAGAGATAAACGCGATTATAAATTGAAAGGAAAAAGGTCAATTAAACACGAACCCTCTGATTCAGAGGTTAGAAATTGACCTGTGAAACTTGTGCGACATATATCACAGATCCCATACAATAAATATTCTACCACTATCCCCCTTGATTTCTATATTTCAATTCGCATAACTTCAAATTCGCACAATTACACGTGCAAACAAAGGTGTACTTAATATCGAAAAATTATTCACCGTATTTTCATGAAGCTTCAATTAAAAAAAAATATATATAGCAACTAACAAACATTTTGTCAGAACATCGAGTCATTTAAGTGGATCATCTTCTAATTACTCTAACCAATGAACAAAGAGGACAACTCGCAGTAAGGATAATTCCGTGCAGTAGCAGAGTCTCTACTTCGCAAGACATAAAAAGAAAATGTCCCGGAAGAATATTTTTTTCTACCTTTCCCCTTCGACGCGTCCAATACAAGATAACTCGTACCGATTGTAATGGTTAATTATTCATTTCAGTAATTATTATACGATAAATGATAACTCTTTTTTATTTCGAACGAGAGCCATAATTGTTAAAAATGCAAAAGTATTCGATATCGAAAATATGATCCAAGATTTTAAAAATAGGAATGTACTATATGCTTTGTACGTCTCAACTTTTCTGACGGGATCTATCATGTACATGGTTGCGGATAACATGCTAAACACAGACTTCATATTCCACGATCGAACGCTTTATCGATTCGCACCGTAAACGTGTCCGTTATTATTTACAGTGGTTTGTATGCAGCAGGCATTCCTGGAACATGTAGACTCAAAGTCGTGACTTCGTTAAACCTTTCGCTACGCAGAGCAACGCGAGGAATCAATTTATGCCAAAAAAGATACCGTACTGTTCTATTTCAGAAAAACGTGTGACACAAAAAAAAAAAAAATTATATTGTTATAATCGGTGCATCGGTGACAAATGATTTAAGATAATATTACGAGAGTGTCTCGCTGCCGCGAATTCGCATCATTTACGATTCTCTTCTTGATTGCTGCAAACGCGGATTCGCGTCATTTATTACTCTCGCAATTTCCTGTAAACTTGTTACTCGAAAATTTTACGACATTTATCTCTGTCTTGATTATATAGATTCAAGGCAATTAACCTTTAGATGTTATCGTTCCAACCGGTTTTGGCAAAATTCAACAGAATCGCGAAGTGCAAAATTTTCTTTTGTCGTCTTCTGTTAATTTTATTTAGAATTTAATTACAGTCTATCCCAATTTTACAAGTACACCCTATAGGCGTTCTCAAATGTCTGGTACTCGATTGATTTAAATATTCTCATTTTATTCTTTACAAAACTCTTCCTTCTTTATCTGTCGCGATTATTTTTAATTTCAAAGGTACAATAGCAAATCCATTTAATTGCAGATTATATTTTAAACTACTTGCATTTTAAATTTAATACGAAGAAATGGTAAAGAAAATTACTTTTACCAATCTATGACCTGAAAATTGAATTGATAGATTGAATGGATTCACGCCTATGTAGCAAAGTCAACGATTTTGCAATCGATTAATCGAGACCTCTAATCGAGTAATTACATCGGTTCCAGGAACACCGTTTCAAAAGATCTTCTGTTTAGTTGAATCGGCTGTGAAAATGTAACTACCGTGAATCATCGAAACCCGCGATTGTATGCATATGCAATGCCACTTTCGAAAGACATGGAGAAAGAGCTAATGAAATGGGTGGAAAGAAATTCGAAAAAATCCATTGCAACGATGTCCTCAATATTTCTGTTATTAGATACCTTGTATGTACCATGATGATAGCTTCCATTTCCTTTCTTTTTCTCCTAAATACCAAGATTTTTTAAATTACCTTTTCTTTCTAAGACATAAATTATTATACATTATCATCATTTTATTCCTTATCAATTATTCCTATAAGAATATCTCAAACATCGGTTACGAAAAATTTTTTGGAAAAAAGACAAATTTGTTCAAACGTGAAACTCCAGAGTGAGATTGTTATAACGGAGTCTATCGTGGTAACAATAAATAATTCTCTGATATTTTTATCGACCTACGACTTTTATCACGAACAATGATTTGTTGAATGACGGCCGTTAAATACGATATTGTATAGTTCTTGGAACATCGCATTTGTGCACCTTTAAGAAAGGATCAAGGCAGTTTCAATGATTACAGACACGATATAGTTATTTCAAAACGCGAATTGGTGCTCTTGGTAGGCAAGGTTAGTTTTAGTTAAGGTGGCGGTTGACGTGGTCAGTGTTTAAAGCGCAAATAATAAAAGAAAGAAACGCGTGATCATTAGAGAGAGTTATGTCCATTAAACGTAATATCTGCTATCGAGTAAATACAGATGATAACATTTCCTAGTAATTTCGAATATCGGACCAGTAATTTTCAACCGTTCCCTTTGGAAACAACCTCCATCGCGCCAAAACCTCGACCTTCAATCATCACACACGGTAGGCCTTCTTAATTGTCCATAATGTCATGCGACTTGAAATTTCCATACCTATATGTTTGTATCATGCTCCAGGCCTTACTCCGTTCCATTATCCTGCCGCGATTATTTTGCCATCAGGCGGACTACTCGCGCCACCTATTAATCCCTGCATCCCGCGTCAGAATGAGGAACTGTAATCAACCGTAATTATTTTCTCGTAAGCAAATAAAAATCCGGTTACATAGGGATCAACTGTACGGTGCCAAACTTTTCATCGCCAAGAATCGTGAAAACGGAATTTAACCGAGTGTCCAAACTTGATTAACTACTCATGGAAACCAAACTTTAAACAATACTATTTTTTCTTTCCTCGAGACCACGCGAAATTTTGGTTTAGTAGCACTTACTCGGCTAAAATATTATAGAACGGAATTAATAATTTTTTTATACTTCTTTCTACCAGCAGACACTGCACAGATTTTCTCAGGCCCAAAGTGACCAATTAACCCTTCCAATATTCAAACTAACGACATCCTAACTCACATACCTAAATACCCTCTACGACGCAATACATTCCAAAAATATATAAATATGCGAAAAAAATGAAAATTGCTCATCTGATACTCCTACATATATACTATAATCGAAAATATCTCTGCTATTAATTGTTACCATAATATTCTCAGGGAAGGATTTAAACGGGCCACTGTATTCTCGTGCAAAGCAATCAGAAGTTTAATTTCAACAGCAGACCTCCGATCGCTCGTCGATCGTTTGTCCCGGTAAGTTATCAGCGGCGCGAGTAGTTTAAAGGAAAGTTCGATCACAGAGGGAGACAGGGTTACCTAAGGTGTACTTGTTATACCGTGTGCCTTACGCTGGCTTATAGCGCGTAATGAGACTCGCGGAGGCAGGCCGTTGTCCGACGCCTTAGAAATTCTTTAATGACTTTATGTCGCGAGCAGCACACGAGCAAACGTCGTTTAAAGCCACGTTCGTCGCCGCCGCCGTGTTCTCGCCTGGTGTGTCTTTTCACGATCCTGCCGCAGCAGCGCCGCCTCCACGCCACGATCACGGCCGAACGAAAGCCGATCGTCCCGCTGTGGGAACCGGCGCGGGTCTTGCCTTCGAATTGCAAACTCGATCTCGTATCTGTGTCGCGGCCAGTGCTCTTTTTCTCTTCGCAGCCCTTCACTCGCCAATTTCGTATTCTATGGACATTTTTCACTCGGAATTTTGAATTCCCTCGCCGAGAGTACTCGAACCTCGAAAGAGGTTATGTCCGGGTTGCAAAGTTAATCCGTTATCGGATTATATCGTAAAATACTTCCGTTTAATTTGATTTTAATTTTGTAATGTAAATCGCGGGTGTTGTATAGAAAAGTCAGTGTTCTTTTTCTCTTCGTAGCGTTTCATTTTTGAATTTCGTATTCTATAGACAATTTTCATTCGGAATTTTGGATCTCTTCCCCGGGAGTATTTGAACCTCGAAAGAGGTTATGTTCAGGTTGAAAAGTTAATCCGTTATCGGATTGTATCGTAAAAAGTTTTCGTTTAATTTGATTTTAACTTTGAAATGTAAACCGCAGGTGTTGTATGAAAAATGGGATTTAGTAAGTTTGATAATGGACATTAATTCGACGTAATTAAACAATTAAGA
>NIJG01000091.1:108871-181552 GCA_002201625.1 Euglossa dilemma | reverse complement strand
AACATAACTAACGCATTGGAATTATTCAAACGGAATAATCAGAGGTAATAAGCAAATTCCTGTAAGTTACACACACAAACAAAAGTACGATAGAGATACAAACATCGAGAATTTTTATAACCTAGCTTTCATTCGTATCTCGAGTTCTATCGTTTCTCGGCCTTCTTAACTGTAAATAGTTACCGGGTTGCTGAAAGTTGACAGATCGTACAAAGGAGTACAATAAGAGACAAGCCGATGACAATTACTACCAATCAATGCGTATTCCCCTATCAAAAGAGGTAAACACTTGCCAACAATGAGTGTTAATAAAGTGTACGCGAGGCTTCAACTCAAATAATGGATAAGCACGTGGGGACGAGATTACAGCTTCTGTTCTCTTGCGACTACTATCGAACAGCCAGGGTAAATAAACTAACACAGACGGTAGTGAACGACGTTCGTCGTGTCAATTAAAATATACGAATAGACTGCGTGGTGTACGGACACAATTTTTTCATTGATCCCGTACGGTTGGCAACTCTTCGTAATTCGCTTCAATTGCATTCAATTTGCGTTTAAACATTTTATCGCGCAAATAAAGGGGTGATCACCGACTGGATAACTCTTACTTATTGCTGCCACTTTCGCGACGTCGAGTACCTCGTGTTGTCATACCAGTAGTCGATTAATTACTCACGACTCAGACGCGATTATCGATCGAGTCAAAAAGAATCGAGAATCTCGCGGTTCATGGACCTCCTGTCACGTCTTTACACGCAACAACGGTCAAAAGCAGACTATCAGACCGGCGAGACACGTTAATTCCACGTTAGCCACGATTCTACGCAGAAAACCGAAAGTAACGTAAGAACACAGTCAATAACAGCTCGATAACATTCTCAGATTACCGGCCGGTTTTACCTCCTCACCGGTTCTTTTCTCGGAAACAAACGTAAACTAATGCCGCATCTCGACATGCGTCGCTCGCGTCCAGCGAATCAGCCGGCATATAATCACTCGGTATAACGAGGAAGAATTCGAAAAAAATTCGTTTATTCCCTTACCTCGCGTATCTTCGTGAACATTGCTCGTTCCCGTTCTTTGCTCCAAAGCTTCAGCCCTGCTGTCGGTCCGATTCACCGAGGATAGGCGACGACGAGAGTCGAGAAGACACCTGACATTCCGGGCGAACACACAACGGTGCGCACAACAGACGCGTACTCGTCGATCATCCGATCGCAACTGCAGCCCTTCGGTGCCGGTGCCGGTTCTGTTGCTGTTGGTCGAGAGAAAGAGAGGGAGGGAAGCGACGGCGTAAGAGCGAGACGAACGGATGGGAAAAAAAAGGAGAGCGAGAAGGAGGTGTTATCGAGACGGACGAGCCTCCCGCTGTTTCTCCAGCCAGCCGCGCTCCGAACTGACGGCCACTATTGTGTATTTCACGTACCGGCGTATATACACTAAACGCCACGCGAGACGCGACTTTGACGGAGACCAATCTCGTTGCGGACCGTGGCTTGAAAAGAGACGGACGGCCGGTTCTCACGTCAGCCGATACCGGCATGTATCTCTGCCCGAAAGATCGCTGAGCCAACGATCCTGCCACCTTCTCGCCGACTGTCTTTTCTCCTTTTACTTTCGTGGTTTTTCCAGCCCGATTCCCCTTTCTTTTGTCCGTCAATCACCGGGGAACGCCACGTGCAAACCGCCAATGCGTACCGGCTCGGCAACCGTGCACTGTAAATACACGCAAAAATGTGCATGCGTGCGAGGGCCGAACCGCGACGCGCATGCGCCGCTCACGCACCCACTGCGTGCAGTCCCCCGAGCAAGTACATCGGCCAAACACCCCCTCGGCCTGTGTCGCTGCTCTTCAACCCTACGGCAAACCCCCCACCGCCCGGCCCACGCGCATTCACCGGGTAAATCCCCTCGACTACGAGGATACCTCCCGGTGAACCCCTTAATCAATACTCGCCGTTCTCTGCCGACCAGGGGTACTATCCTTCGTGTCCTCCTCCCTGGACCAACTTTTCCCATCGTCCACCGCGTTTATCGCCCCTGCTTCGCGATCACCGCCAATTCCTTTCTTCCTCTTTCCATTCTTCGTGCTCGATGCTTCGCTGAATTTATCCTTCTTCGGATGAATAAAAAAATATCAACGGGGGGCGGGGGGTAAATGTTACAAGATCGAGTAACAATTCTCTATTTATAGCATTTCGCAGAGATATACGAATGTGCGTCGAATCCTGCCGACTTTTTCTTCTCTGTGGGTAATTGATTTTTGCAATGGCTTTGTGGTTAGTAATTTTTGTGCGAGAACAGAGGGGTAGAAAGCAGTGCGAAAGTGGTAGGGGTTATAGGGTAGTTACAATTAAACGGTAATGTATTGTGCGTGAAGAAAGCTCTGAGGGTGCGATGGTTCCCCGAGGAACAGCCTCGCGATCCTGCGAATTATTTTATTAGCCACGTTGCATGCAGGAAGAAACCTCTTTTCATTCAGCAGCTGCACTCTTACTCGCACAGATGTATCGTAAAATATTATGGTGTGTTCGAGACTAGAATAGGCGTGCATTACGCGATGCAGGATACAGTTAGAATATTTTAACATACGATGTGCTATGTTCTTCTTGAGATTTAAACTTGAGTATATACTATTCGTAAGATGACTCGTTGTTAGAAAAAAAATTATTCGAAATATCGAGAAAGTATATACGTGCTAGATAGTCATCGGATTTTATCTTTTGCAATCGGTTGTCAGTTAAAATCTGTACGATTTTTGTAAACTCAACGCAAATTTGGTATGGAAGCTAATTATAATTTCCTGATTATGCAAAGGGCGTCGTAGTCCACGAATTATTAGCCCTTTCTACAGGGAGCGCTAAGTATACTTGGGGGTGCAAAACGTGTCTACAGTGCCGCACCCAAGTATACTCATTTGTGTAGCAGGCGTTTAAAAAAGCCTTCAGCAGCTTGGGGTTCCGCGCGGTTTAGCTCGTTTATCATTTAGATAATCGATGATAAATCATTGTTCATGAAAAGGAAGCTTTAAACCGCAATAATCAAAATGTCGTCTAATTCCATGAAAGATATATAAAAATATTGCAAGCAGACTCTCTCCATTCAGGAAAGAATTATATTTAAGAAAAAAATTAGCGATTAATATCGAATGGATAAATTATTAATGTGAAATTAAAATGTTAAAAAATGTTATATCTCTCAAGTGTAGCGAAGTAATTTCATTGATAAATTTATCAATATATCTCGACCGGGTTGTGTCACATTTCGCGATGGCACCAAATTTCACGGTAAGTAATATCATTGTTATCTCATAAGCACAGTTCAACCATTGAAAGAATCACGGAACATGTCATGGTATATTGACGTCTTTACCGATTTCGCGTGCAACTTGTCAGTCTGTTATCTATGTTCCACTTGTCTAGTCAGTTCGTACAACGTTATTTCCAGAGAACTGTTTGCTACCTACAAACATTTGAAATGAGTTATCATACAAAATAATACGGTAGCATGACAGTAGAAAATTAAAGCGCCACGATACATGTATCGTTTTTTAATGGACTATGAATGATAAAAGATTTTAGAATAAAAAGATTTAAAATGGAAACGATGATTTATCGGTACCAGGAACCACCATTGCCGTGTCTAAGACGTCTGTCCTATGCTCTGCCATGCACCGATTATTACAGAGCTTATTGATCATACTTCAAAACAAAGTTATTTTCGACATTCTATCTTGAAGAACATTTTCACCGTAATCATGATAAGATAGTTTCATTTGCTCCTTTCAAAATTCAAAATAACCTGTCAGAAAAAACGTGTACTACGAATCCAAAAATTTTAAGAAATTTCAATTAAGTAAGGGTATACTACATAATACTATTTCAACTCTTCGATTCTACAAAATATGCATAAAAATTATGTAACACAATTACGTCCTAATTTTGTAATATGCAACTTGTTTCAAGCTTTATTTCCTTCTCTGTAGAGTGCGCACCTAAAAATATGAGGTTATAGTTTCAAAATATCTGAAAGTTTGTAAACATTTGTATAAAATATACCATTTATGTATTAGTTCGTTCGGTTATTTGTTTTTAGTTCCTATAAATTTTTATCGCAATATACGACCGATTTATATAATAATTTGACGAGGTTAAGCGATTTCAAATACAGTTAATTCGTCGATTTAGGTTATGTTATGAATAACAATATAAAAATGGTATCAAATATTATTAACGATATGACTAATATTAACTTGGAAGATAAATCCGAATGGTAGTTATCACGTGTAGTATATTTAATAAAATAAATAGTTATGTACTCGATATAACCTTATATTTTATATATTTATAGTACACGTGGTAACGAGAAAAGAAAAGATTATATAAATTGGGATGATTATTTTATGTCTATTGCTTTTTTGAGTGCGAAACGTAGCAAAGATCCCGTTACTCAAGTTGGTGCATGTATAGTAAATGAAGAACAACAAATTGTAGGTATTGGATATAATGGATTGCCTAAGGGTTGCAATGACAATGAATTTCCTTGGGGCAAGGATTCTGCTGAACCATTAAACACAAAGACTTTTTATGGTAAGTTCGTAACAACTTGTTCATTTTCAAAATAGTCATATTTAAATTATACAATATAATTTAACATTGTATCGTGACAATGCACATCACATTTTCAGTATGTCATGCAGAAGTTAATGCTATTTTAAACAAGAACAGTAGCAGTGTTAAGAATTGTACCATTTATGTTGCACTTTTCCCATGTAATGAATGTGCTAAAGTAATAATTCAGTCTGGAATAAAGTTTGTCAAATATATGTCGGATAAACATGCTAAGAAAAAGAAAACTATAGCTGCAAAAAGAATGTTTGATGCAGCAGGTGTAATATACAGGTATTTTAGTTGGATAATATATATTTATTTTTATTAAACTTGTATAAATATCAGAATGCATGATAAAAGATCGTAAGAATTTACTTATATCATTTAACACAATTTGTTTCCTTAAATCTATGTATTGGTTAAAATAAAAATTTCTAGACTTTTGATAATATTTAGTACATATTTTCTAATATGTGCAAAATATNTTTTTTTTTTTTTTTTAAGCCAATACATACCAAGAAATGAAAAAATAACAATTGACTTCACTGAAATAGATAATGATAATAAAAATAAATGATAAATGATTTGTAAGAATAATGTAAGCAATAATAATGATAATGTCTACAATGAAAAAATTTTCTGGTACTATGTATCCATGATTTATTCTTTTTTTCTTTTTTATGACAAGTTGTAGGTTTA
The DNA here is from genome assembly GCA_002201625.1 of Euglossa dilemma. Lineage (NCBI taxonomy): Eukaryota > Metazoa > Arthropoda > Insecta > Hymenoptera > Apidae > Euglossa > Euglossa dilemma. Next base: position 176,240 of record NIJG01000091.1, on the reverse strand, counting down.
AATTTATAACTAATAGTAATTGCTCGGTAACATAAACATGGCTTATGATTTTACTGGATATTCATTTACTCAAAAACCTGGTACCCTTATTTACATATAAAATTGTATTAGGTACAGAAAGTAAGGAAACTTCTTATTTGAAATTTTTACAAGTCTAATTATTTTTGGATATAACATTAACGACATAATGTTATGGAAAATAAATAAAACAATGTACAGAAAGTGGAAGAATTTAGCAATAATACAAAGATACTATGCAGTGTCATCAAGGTAATATTGTCTGCAACTGTCTTGCAAACTATATACTGTACAAGTGTAAACAGTGATACGATAAAGTATGGCATGGTAAAAATATGTAACAAGTGTCTATCATTTTCTCAAAATGATAAAAATGACATCTTAGTATTCTTTACAAAACGATTGAAAGAAGGGCGATTATTGATACGTGATATAATATTTTCATGTTGACTCATTATTAATGTAACAACAAACAGAATTTGAACATAGAGTTTGGACATATATGATAATGATAATACGTTTATGTACATACTATACATATCCAAGTTTTTGTCTTTAAAATATTATTTCACTTACGTTTTGTAGTCACAACTATAATATAAAAAAAAAAGTTACATAAAGAAAGTAATTACACGTGGTGATTGAATTCATCATATAGGAAAATATTTAATGTCGCGAGAGTGTGTTGACATTTTCTATATAATCTATATAACTATAAGTATCAATGGTCGCGAAAAATATATTTTATAATATAACTATTATCCTTTGATACTGCAAATTTAGGCTGTTCCTTCATAAACTATAAATAGTAATTGTAAAGTGTCTGTATAATAATAGCTTATAGCAAATGGCAGTATATTATTGATAGAATAATTAAAGCAATAAACAATTGCAATTTATTTGTCATTAGCATTAATTCGTTCACTTTTTAAAAATAACTTTAATCATAACAAATTATCTTAAAAGTTAATCGTACACATTAAAGAATGTTATTTGAAACCTACATGATGAATTCATTTACATGAGGAGGTGGAAGAGGATGTGGGTTGAGGTACCCATGTTTGTCATTTGTTCATATGATTAAATTAAGGATTTAAAGGCAGATCCGAGCTGAACCTTTTAAAAATTGATATACCATCCTTAATCAACATTGTTTATTTCTTAAAGGTTTGATAATTAGTTATGAGCGAAATAGAAATTTTTATATTGAGGTAACAACCTCCGATAAAGATTGGAGCAAGTAATATACATATATATATACATATATATGCGCGTGTGTGTTTGTGTGTGTATATATATATATATCTTTCCAAAATGTAATAATTATGCAAAAGTTTAAGCGTAATGTAAATAATGTATTAAAAAAAAAAGAAAAAAAAAACTATTAAAAGATAGCAACGCTTCGGTAGATGCATGGTCGAAAAGTCGATTGCAACGCGAGTGATGTATGAGAACGTGCATTATTTTGTTGTAACGTAAATCAAGAAAAATCGTTTATAAGAAAAACCACTTCGTATATCGATAGACTAGTATGGTAATCGTATCATATTTCTTTTTCATTGTACAATAATTAAACGACTAATAGTAAAATGAATGAGTAAAACATTTACATTATCGCTTATGTTACGATATCATTTATGTAGCCCTGAGAAATATTCCATGCATTTACAGAAGGTGTTAGTTTAAACGATATAACGGTGTTTGTCATATTCTGATAGAAGATTATTCCATCGATTAATTTTGCACGTACATAGTGAATTTTTTATCCGGCATATGTTACGAGCGAATTGAAATATTAAATATACATTACTATGAATACCACTTGATGCAAATACCTTATTTTTATGATTACCATTAAGTTAACTTTGAGTGAGCTTTCAACATTGGCATAATATTAACTAATCACAAAATTATATTCTATGTCTTAAATAAGATAGGAAATGTGTGTATATATATTAATATATATATATATTGTTAAAGTAATAGCTGAATATGTACAAACATTATCACTAGTTTGTAGTATCTGCATCTTGTTGAATTCTTTTTTCATTTAAAGAAACTCACAACTTATAAGTATGTATTGGTATTTTAAAAAATGAACGAGATAATTATAACATGGTTCGATTTATACCGGTAAATTTGAACATTACCTTTTATTAAAATTTCTGTAAATCGTCGACATACAGATGCATGATATTTTTTTTCATTTGTTTGTTTTGCTATTGACACTTATTGTTTTCGATTTATCATATACTTTGGTAATTTGCGTACACAATACGCACTTTTATTGTTCTTATAATAACTTTCACAGAGACTTTCGCAAATGGATACTACTTCCATATTGACTGCTCTCTCGATGGAATATCAGGACTCCAATCCAAACGTAGATTATTACCCTGGCTTTGAATGCAGGAATAAAATCGTGTTTCAAGAAGGAAAACGTTAGATCGTGTTCGTTCACTTGACAAGTTTAAACGGTTTGTTGCGAATGAAGTGAACTAGAGAAGTTAGTATATGACTTGGAACAAAGTCTATTCTCAAAAAGTAGCGACGAACATGCGTGGTACAATTATCGGTGCTCGATGATCGTCTAGTTTTTAAACTCTACACAGTAGAGTATTTATATGTAGACATCGCTGAAAATAGTACACCTTAACATCAAGTAGAAATATTCATAGAGCGCACATATGAATGTATACAAGTCTTGTGTTTTTGTACCAATATGTTAGTTTACGCACGTCATATATTTTACACACTATACTCCACCCCGTCCCTCCCCATTGTCCCCAGCCCACCCCAATCTCATCTGTGCACTAAACATTTTCACACTTTATCAATCCTTCTTTTTAACGTGGCCGTTCTATCGATAGAGCGCTCGTTTAATTCATTCTGTTCCAATTGTTAATTAATATTTAGCTAAAGCCATCCTCTTTCGTTCACCTAAAATTCGGGACCGCGTCGGAAGCGCCAGTCTCACGCCCCGTCGTGTTATAATTTATTATTAAAGATTGTTTATCCAGCACTGCCCCAGCACTGTTCACACTACATGAAACCTTCCAGGAACAGTTCGTGTATAATACATGTTTAATAATTATCAATATTAAATCCGCCAATTTCGCTTCTTCTTTCACTATGTATGTCCATCGTTATCGTTCGTATTTGCTTTACATTCAACGTTAGTTTCTTTGCTTTGTTTTTTTTTTACGTTTTTTTCTTTTTCTTCAACGTAGGTCAGAACGTGTCAGCACATCCCTCCTCCATTGCCTCGTCGTCTAACTACGTAGTGATTTAGTTACGCTGGACAGCGCGTGCCTGGATCAGTTTTTGATGGAATTTTCTTTCTCTTGGTGTTTGATCGTCATCGTCACCTTCGTTTCCGGGGGTCGAAAAGCGGTCGCGTACGGGAAGTACTTGTGACATTTCGTCATATAGTCAGCGATCGTCGCGTCGCAGTGGCCAAAGTCACCGTTGCGCAACGACTCCAGCACCTTTGTACAATTCTGTAGTGTTACACCTTCGAGATCCTCGATATTCGTGACAAGGGAGAGAGCTTTTGTTTGAGCGGATGGGTCCAGGACGTATAACATCCTTGCACCTTGCAGCAGATGCGGCAGTGAGTTTACATTTTGCTTTAGGAATTCAGCGTTCAATTGAATGGCCGTTGAAGTCGAGTAGATTCCTGAAGTTTGCCGTTTCACGACCTCGCTAACTGGTCCGTCCAATGGTGAGCGGTTAATGTGCAACATGAAACGTACTAGACACGTGTGCAGATCTGGATTGTTCGGATCTAGAGAGTGTGCACGTTTTACCGACCTCAACATTAACAACGTACGACCTGCGAAAATTGTTTGATTTTTCAAAAACTGCTGAACTATTTCACCCGAATTTTCGAGTACCATACTAATTAAAATAATTGTTAGCGGAACACTATGCGTTTTAAGATTACTCTTATTCGCGATGTTATCACAGAATTGATCAATTTTAATTACTAGTTAGTTTCTTTGTTCATCCTTGTGACCAAAATTTAAGGAATCTTTAACATGAACTAGCCGTATAACTCCTATCGCGAATGCTATATTGATAAAACGAACGAAGAATATATTTCATCTTTACGTACCTTTACGAATGTATATTTCAAATGCCATAAGATGCGTTTCTATTCTGTTCGATGCCAAGTCTTGCAGTGGTTGTAGAAATTTGATTGCCTGCTCTAAAGGATCCTCGACCTGAAAATAATCACTTTGTCACTTAAATCGCTTGAATTACACGTTGCGTCGAAAATACGTAATTTAGTACAGATCTACCGACCTTCTCCAGTTTCTCCGGTATAAGTTCGTCTAGCATAGGCTGTTCTAAATCAGGGTCGGTTTGCTGCCGCGATTTATTATGCTGTTCCCTTTTTTCTTGAGCTTGGGCAGCCTGTTGTCTCTCTAATTCAGCCTTTCTGCGTTGTTTCCTTTGCTTGTTCCTTAATTTTTTCAGTTCTGACGGCGCTAGGTTTTCTGTAACAGTCATGATAAAATAATAAAATTACATATAAATAGACTTCTCTAATGATTTCTCCTTAATTAAAAAAAAAATAAAGAAAAACACGCGATAAATTTTTTAAATTGATTATAGCATAGAACAAAAATTCCCTGGATGAGCAATAGCAATATTCTTCGGCGATTACTCTTATTTACGAAATAAGTTTGTTACACGCGTTTAAACGCGAGATGTCACTAAATTCCATTGTAGACGATTGAAAACACGCGTTTATTCAACCCGCAATACGAATTTACGAGTCACCTCGCACGTTTAGCCGAGACAAGTGTAAGTAAATTGCCAGAAACAGTAGAAATTCTCTGTTATCCTGAATTTTCAAGCACCGTAATACCATGGTAATTGCGGCAATGGTAAATACGGTTTCGACACGCACGCGCCGGTAAAAGCGGCGCGCCCTCGCGCGGGCTGCGCCGAGCAAGGTCAAACGTTTGAGCCGCGACCGGCGGTAAAAGCGATCCCGTCCGGTTTCGCAAAGCCTTTTCTAACTTTTCCTCGCCTCTGGTCGTGGCCAGACCTACTGACAGCCGTTTGTAGGTCTGGCATGCGTGCACGTGTCGCGCGTGCAACGTGGTCACGTGCAGCTGCTAGCTCTACCCGTGAGAGACGGCGACCGACCGGAGGAAAAGGTGCAACCTGTCCGGATCTCCATCGCGATCAATCCTAATCCGACGTATTTGCGATTCTGGTTTACGGTTCGTAGAGAAAGAGAGGGAGAAATGGGGATAAGACTACAGACGGTTTCCTTTGTTTCTGAGAATTACTTAGCAAAAGAGAATATAATAAATTATTTTCTTTATATTTCAATTGTAATTATATTTGTAATTTTATGATTCGTTTATTTCGATTGAAATTTATGTAAAGTAGATAGAGAGTAACAGGATATACCTTATATCTTTAGAAGATTAAGAAGTTTATAATCTCTGTTCTAAGGTTACGGAAAGTGAGAATTTTTAAATATAAATTTTATATAATTTGATCTCTTTTCATTGTAATATGATAGCAAAGCGTTGCTCGTGTAATTTTGGTAAAAATATGGAATCGAGGATGTCAGAAGAACCTGTCGCAATATCGAAGTTATCGACGAGATCGATAATTTCGTAAGGTCGAGGCTTCTGACGAAAACTTTTCTTTTTTTTTTCCTTTTGCTAATTAGATGAAAATTTGCGAGTCCACGCGTCGATCACGCTGATTTATAATTAATCGTGGAAAGTGGTGTACGTGGCGGTCGAAGAGGTTCGAGCTTATTGCGCTAATTCTCCTACACTTAACTTGCTCAGTGGGCATTAACGTTTTAATTACCGTCCTATTAATGCAGTTTTATAACACGAAAATCACGCGCGCGCTTTCCAATTATGTAAGGAACAGTCGATGCGTTATTAGAACGCGGTAGAGAGAGAGACTGGCTCTCCTCCATGCTTCGTAAATTCGTGAACACTTCCCCGAACGATCTTTTTTACTTTTTCCTTTCATCGCGAATCGTTCTCCGTTTCGATTAATTAGAGATCACGTCTGCGATTTTATTTCGCCGTTTATTTCTATGTTTACGTCTAGATGCTAAAGAGAGAAAAAAATTTTAAAGCACCAGTAAAAACGAGAAATATTCGACTAATCACATACTAAAATGGTGTTAATTACGCGTCGATAATTTTTCTACAATGTTTCCTTTACGTATTCCTGGAATTCGAATTTTTTCCTCGCTCATATACAACTTATTGGACCATGAATTTTCTTTTCCGATTAATTAGCGATCCTACTTACAATATTATTCGAGCGTCGTGCGTTTGCATTCAAATCAATACAGAAATTTTGAAAGCATCTATAGAAATACATATATTTATTTAATTCGGTTTGGCTTGACCTTGAGCATGTAATTTCATTTCTTTTCTTTTGCTCGTTAAGCGAGCGAAAATAGAGTGTACGTTTGACCGTGTATTTAAAACATCCCGCTACCATCAGAATTGTATAATCACTCACGATGACAATGTATCACACGAAAACAATGGGAAAAATAGAGATACGAGAAATAATCAAAGATTTCGACGTAACAGATATTTTATAATCACGTTCTTAGCTATATTTATCTAAACGGAATTCCCTGTTTCTTTTATCGCTGCGTTAAAAGAAGCAATGAATCGATCCTTAAACACATTTTTCTCTCTGTCTCACAGATAATATCACAATGGCTGCCTCCAGGACATCCGTTATTAGCGAGCGTGTAAATCCAACTTGTTACAGAAATGCCGTATCCAACGGTCGACAATTTTAATTGGCTAGAGTGGCGCGGGAAAAATATCGGCGGCAATTAGGGGTCGGTATGCGGCTGACAGCCGAGGAATTTTTCATCCTTGACAAAGGGGAACCTTGCCGACGCGTGTATTACGAGCACGCTGCGGAATGTGGAGCAACAGGCGGGTACCGGCACGTAACCACGTTTATGCAAATCCCATCTCCCATCGATTACCACGCCGCGATTATTATACGCGTTGACCCGCGTTAATTCGCCGCGAGGCAATCGATTCTGCTCGCCATTTCCTGCCACGGGTAACGCCTCGAACGCTCGATAATATCGACAGAGCGCTCTTTCCATTGCGAAAGTGGCGACGCCACCGAGGAATCACGCCGCGCCACCGTCGGCGTCGCGTCGAATTCGCGTCGGATTCCGATGCAAATGGCGCATCCGCTAGCGGTTCGGCGATCGATGATTTCTATTTAGATCGCGTCCGACGAATTTCACGCGAATCTGGTAGAAAGTGAGGCGGCAATCGCGTTCGCCGATTTACCGTTCCCGATCTCGTGTTCGGTTGTGTAGGTTCGTCACGCCCTTCGGTTCGCGACGTACATTGTTGGCCACGGTGTATCTTGAACGCAAAGTTGCTTCGTTGGAATGTCCGCAAGCGATCGTGTGCCGTACGTGATCGTGTTTTCGTATTTTTTCGGGATATGCCGGGTATTTTTATCGCGGTCTTAAAAAGTCTGGTTTTTTTTTCTTTCTTCCAGGCAAACCATCGGTCGAAAGTTACGCGATGTTTCGAAGCGACTGAAAGTCACGACGATGTTCGGAATTAATTTAGCACGGTTCGGTCGAATTTCGTACGATCGGTATCGCAGAAACTTTTGAAATTTAAGCGGGGGGAGAATCTTTAATGCACGCGTAGGTCATGGCGTCTTTCGATTCGAATTAGACAATTTAATGTTACTAAGAAATCGATACGATAAAGGATAAAATATCTTTTAATTACAAAAGGAAAATTCTGTCAGAATTTTTTGACAGAGAAGACATATATGTACATTATTATGTGGTAATTATAAAATTAGAAATATTTATTATCGCCAAGGTGAAACGTATTTATAAAAATATAACCTAATCCAAATGCAATTAAAACTTTCTTCAAAATCGAGGTAACCCGTACGTTCCTTTATTTTTGGCTACAAATTGAAATTTCGAATCTTTTATCTCCCCTTCGTTCCAAGATTTCTGTTTCTAAGAATCCGGCCCACTTCAAAATCAGGTCACTTCGATAAAACGGCATACCTCGATCACAGAAATAGGCCGATGATCAATCTGAACGTTCGCGTTATTCGTTTGACGTTGCCCCTCCTGTCTTCCTCGCCAAACATCGTCGTCAGCGTTTTAAAAATACGACATCGGCATCGAGAGGTTTCGCTTTGTATAAAACGCACCTGACGCGTACGACGGATCCAGATTACCCGGGTGAAATAATTGAGGTTAGCTAAGATGCTCGGAGAGAAGTAAAAACAACGGGAGCGACAAGGTCGACGGATGAAAAGAGGTGTCTCGAATCGAATCGCAGTCGTTAGATGTAAACAGAAGAAGACAGCGAGTGGAAATAAAAAGGCGAATAAAAACGTACAAATGATCCTTTTATCTTTACGATCAAAGAACAACACTGTCGCGAAAGCACACCCACGAGTGTCCTTAACACTAGAACTACTGTATACTTAAATACATCGCATACAATTAGCATAAATTAATACGATATAATAAAAATAAAAGAGCATACGTAATCGTGATCCTATTTTAATAAATTATCGATACAAGTTTTACCGAAACTAGTTGCACATTTTCAACGATCGCGAAAATAAAACGTTCGAAACGAGTCATTTTGTCTTTCATCGTAAGTTCTAGTGTTAACGCGCCATCTCTGTTTCTTTTTTCAATTTTTCGATGTATCGTGTCAACGAATGTCCCCGGATTAACGTTGAAAGCGAATCATAAAATCATGTCGATTTATATGGGATGCGTTGAAACTTTTGCTGTTGGAACGAGTTATATCGTGTGTATGATTGAGGATAATCGGAATAAAGGAAAAAAGTTTCGAAATATTCGCATTTGTAGGAGCTCGTTATTTTTTTAATGCAACGATGCATGCGGGAAATGCAGTTGCATTCTTCGTTTATAGATACCGGTTTTGTAAACATTCTGTGTAGAAACGTGAGTCAAGATGTTCGAAAGTTAATAGCCTATAAGATATTTCACGTATAAAGATTTTTCTTTTATAAATAAAAATTTAAAATATCACCTGCGGTGTGTCCATTGACCAGAAATCGTCGTTTCATCGGAAGTCGATAAATATGCATTTCGTTTTTAGATACAGATCTACGTATTACTTACGATAGATATGGGATTTTTAGCATCGCTTCGAACATCGTAAAATTAATTCCACTTCCACATACTGCCATAGCATGGCGCCACTATCGTTTAAGTTCCTCTTCGGCACGTTCTTTTAACGGTAAATAATCGCATACGTGAAAAGTCTTTAACAACGCGATATTAGATACTTTTGTCGATTCGAAGAGCAACAATATCTTAATTAATGGCACGACGCATCGATGTATTTTAATATGTCAACGGAACGAATAAACTTCTGAGATCAAAATCGATATCGGTGCTTCTGAGAAACCAACGTTAGAGGCGATAAATTACCGACTGAATATTAATTCGCGCGTTGTCGACTGCGCGATACCGCTTACCACGGTGCATTAAGATAAACTAACGGATAACGAGGTAATGAATAATTAATCTTTTCGTCGAGGAAGAGGCGCGTCTTCATTCATTTCCTCGCGCCCTTGCACGTGTACCGTCGCGTTCTGTTGCAACAGTGTTTTCCTTCGTTCGGTGAACGTGAAAGTCGAACACGGAAATGGACAAATGATACCGGTAATCTGTTACTCAATAGTCGATAAAAGGATAGTATCGGTAAAGTTACGACGAGTGGACGAAGAACGAGGCCTGATTTTGAACCGGTGTCGAGTAAAAGTTGAACGACGGTCTCGTACTATATTTCAAGGCGTCTTCTAAAGGAACGAGAATGACCTAATAAATTTACAGAATGCATTTAAATAAACCTGAATTAATTTACAGGAATTAGCGCGTAAACGCAAATACGTAATAAAAACTATTACCTAAGAGAAGATTACACTCGTTACAGGAATCTCTCTTATCGGCAGTGCACCATCATTGTGTAACATACGTTAAATTAATTCTTCACCTAATCGCATATGTAGAACCTTTTCGGGCCTTGTCTGATCTTTAATTTATACGCGACAAAGTTAATAATGCTAATAAGTATCGATAAAAAGATAATATTCTAATAGCAATGAATAATTCTATCAGCATGAATAAATAAAACAAAAAAAGAATTAATAATTCAATATTACTCGTAAAACAACTAACATTCGTTTATTACGCTAACCCTAACGACAATAACCGTTAAACGAATAATCTTTCTCTCTTACGCTCTCTCTCAAAAAAAAAAGAAAAAAATACCGAGCTTCGTGGAAGTTAGATATCATCGAGCATAAGAAAGACACGCTGCTCTATTTTTATTCCGCGTTTAACCCATCCTATATTTAGTGCCAGACAAAGTATACGCCTCATCCACTTGTCCAATAACGTTAAATTTATCGCGGTAATAAGTTATGTAACAAACACCTCGGTCTGCCACTCCATGGTTAATGACCGCGTAGTTTTTCTCCCGGCTATTTGTAACACTCTCGCGGAAAGAATTCGAGATATTTTTATCGCGTATCGGGAAAAGGAAAAAAAGAAGAAGGATTATCAGTTTCACGATAAGCAAGGATTATCCTTGCGTAACTTTAACGGGTACTACACGGTGGCGAATACCGACACAGGCGGAAGTTCAAGTACGCGGGCACAGCCGACAGAGGGAATGCACGCAACGATGCGCCACCTGTCAACTTCCGAGGCAGACGGTTGACAGAGAGCGAGGTGAATCGCAACAGGCCCATTTCGTAATTTCTCCTCGCAACTTTTACCACTTTGCATCGGGACAATCGATTCTCGTTCCGCGTTTACCACGTTTATTCCTGGTTGATTCGATTTCTGCGAATTTCCTAAAAACTCCAAGGGTTTTTGCGTTTCAAAATTCATTCGATTTGAAGAGATATTTCGGTATAGTCTTCGAGACGGTATTTTGGCAGGAAGTAAAATTGCAACGAAGTTTTTTCGATCGAAGAATCGAATGGCTACCGGTACTTCCGGTCTTTCTAACGTTATCAGTTCCTCGAAATCTAATGATACGGGACATTACGTGTTACGAGACAATACCGGAATTATTGATTATATGAAACTGAAAGCGGAGAAAGGTGTAAAATAAAGCTTAATGACGAAATTTATCGGCATCGCGTAACCGTGTTACGCAACAATGTACTCCTATAGAGACCATAAACAATATCCATCGCACAATACACCGCAAGAACGAGAATTCAGGGAAAAAGAAAAAAAAACTAATGATAATGTAACTCTGAGATCCATTACGTACCACGATGCACAATGATCGTGCCTCAGACGTAACTTGGACAATTGCTTCATACATTTTTAATAATCAACGTAGTCACGATACTCGAGAAGAGATCTCTGTGTGCAAATAAAAGATCGACTACCTCGTATAATATATAAATTTAAAGATAATATTTATAAATTATTAGCTGAGTTGTCTAATTTTTAAGTTAGCAGTTGAAGATTATTTCTTAAATTATTAAACTATAAAAATGGTATTTATACGGATAAGCGTTCTTTGCGCAATGCACTATTTATTTCGCGAAAATTAGGCTATCTAAAATTGTGAGTCAGTCACCATAGAGAAGCAGAAACGTGTAGCATTAATAGAAAAAAAAAATAAAGGAAAACAATGTATTAATAGAAAGGATAGCGTGCATTTATTCTATAACAGTATTTTCAAAGCGAAGTCGAAAGAATGTATCGTCACGTTTACGTTAGCTGGAAGAGATCGAAGAAAAAATATTCGATGATTAGAGACAACGACGGTTCTTCGAACTGCACAATACTGTACCAGATACAATAGCCAACGATATTTCCATACGCTTTCAATGATACGCGCGATACTAGGAAATGTAGCGACAACAGTACGTGACGTTATACCGAACGTTATTAATTGACAATGCGTCCACTGTCGATTGTTCGAGGTTGCAGAAGGAGTGGGGAATAAAATCGGGAAATGAAAATAAGAAATTTATGCAACGGTATTTTAGACTCGACCGTTTTAAATAACCGCTGCCAGCACAGGATCGCTCGGAAGACTTACGCAGATCCTGGAACACCAAAGCTAACGATCATTCATACTCGCTTTGAATCACGCACGATACTCGGAAACGTAATAATAGTAGTGTGTCGTATATTAATACATAGCGCGAGAATTGCGAAAGTCAAAGCTTCGCAATCCGAATCTCCGCTGATCGAGGCTTCTACTTTTTCCTCTATCGCGCAAAAATTCTATCTCGTCGTTTCATCCACATTGTGGTTTGCTTCTCTAAAGATCCGAACATTCCAATGAAATACTCGAATATTTCTTCGGGCACTTTCGTTCAAAATTTAACTTTATTATCCAATAACGTTTGTAATAAAAGTTGGAAAGAGCGAATACACGGAATACTTCATGCGAAAGTCCGGATTATAATAGAATACCACGCCGTGATTTCAGATGATTACTTCAGAGATAAAAAAGGCAATATTTGAAGATAGTAGCAAATCATTTAACTTGTGCAATTGAAAGCAACGCCCTCTGCGTTACTAGACACTTTCGATGGAACATGGTACCCAGAAATTTAACAGTCACAACATCGTATATATAGCTACACGATACGAGAGTGATTGGTTGACCAGGATCAAAACGAGAGGAACAATTAGTAAAAAGTTTGAGAAAGAGTCGAGAAGATATCTCAATCCTCGATCTCAGATCGTTATACACATACTTATACACGTACGAACAGTCGATCAACTAGAACTAAGGCAGGAAAAAACCGAATAACAAAAAGTGTTTATATCCGAGTAACTAGTCAACTGGAACCGAACCGAGGAAAGCAAACAGAAGAAAGTTAACGAGAAATCTTAATTATAATTCTCCATGTAATATAACATAATTGTAAAACCTACATTAACAAGTCATAACTGTATTGACATTTCCTGTACACTAGTACACTTTGCCCGTTTATATCGAACATGGAATAAATATCCTGTTTAAATAAATAAATAAACAACTGGTCAACTAAAAATCGAAATAAAAAAAAGTAACAAGTATGACTGTCGTAAAATTTTGTTGACAAAAATGAACGGTAAAAAATGCAATTAATACCGAAAGACACGAAGCTAGAATAAAAACTGATCGATGTTTAATATATAAAGGAATAATAACCAAAAAAGCAGAGAGCTTGGAGATTACGCAATCTCGTCCTACAAGCATCACCCATCGACGTCTCCTCCACCCACTTTCCATAACACGCGATACTCGGAAATGCAATGACAACAGAGCGCACGTTAATACACGAGGCAGGAATGGTGGATTACGAGGAACGCCACGAGCCACGATAATGCTCTTCCATCGGAATGACGGTAATCAATGAGAAAAGGCCGCGTCTCTGTGATCGTTCTTGCGACGCGAGCCGCCCTCGGTCGCTTTTTCATTTCGTAATCCGTCGCCATCCGTATTGGCCGTTCGTTACTTCTTGTACCAGCGCGTGGTTACAAGCACGATCAGTTACGATGCAGTTACCAGTGCTGACCGTTTTTAATAACACATCGTGCTTATAGTTCTGTATAGCTCATTACGCGTATGGTAATAGAACATGAATATTCAATGTTGCGCACAGATTGCAGTATTTTTTTTTCTTTTCTTCCCAGTATAACTGAATCGAACGCTATGTAGGATTTGCCAGATGTGGTACTTAAAATCAGAACGGACGACCATTGCGACAGATTCGAAAGAATTTTTTTGGTACACCGAGATGGAATCACTCGAAGAGCTTAGCAGATGTTACTACTCTTAGAACTTATCTTAATCTTAACTATTTTCAATTTTTTGTATGCTTCCTTACCTATTCTGGTGACAACGGTTATAAATAACGATTAGTAATTCATACGTAATATTCTAACGGTATGAATATTAATTATCGGAACGAAGCTTGCGACAAATTAATGCAAGAATAGAAGGTGCTAAGGTAAATTAACAATTGTTCAGAAATGCTTGTCAACTCTAATGAACATCGTTGATGTGAAAAATCTGTACCGTGATCAACGTGATTTGATAATCGACAAGTACGAATAATTCAAAAGACAAATCGATCAATTGCAATTTCTGAAAATTTCTGATCTTATTGTCAGAATTTAATATAATACGCTTAATCGTGACAGAGTATTTCAATTATATTTATTATATTTATTATTTCGAATGTAATCTGAAACAATTATCTTTATGTTACATCGATGAGAAATCGTCACGAATATCCATGAAAGTTAACGAGCATTTGTTAACACGCGTTTATTGCAGTAGTCAGAGTCAAAGGGAAAACCGCATATCCGATGACGTGCCCGAGAGTTGGCGATGGTGCTGGCACTTAGATCAGTGGCAATTCGGGCGAACGTTACTCAATGCCGCGACTTTATTAAGTTATTAGACAATGCATTTCCAATTATGCTCGATCGTGAGTAATCGCGGTGTACTTATGCGGATACCTATTATGTAAGAGGCAAGACAGTATAATCCCGGTATTCGAATAACAACTCGTTCACGATGGCGGATATTTATGAGCTACAAGGCTGTCTGATCGAGCCTGACGGAATTATCCGAGGATCGTGAGGTGCGAAGCGTTTAAGGAAGGTAGGTCCAGTGCCGTATTCGCTACGAGGTGCATTAGACATAAGCCTCGTTCTCTTTGGGATCACATTTTTAAAGCTTTCTTGGATTAAAAGTTTAGTCATCTATAGATGTCATCAATTAGACAAACCCCAGGTATAAGCATCAGTCTCTGCATCATCTCCTAATCTTCTTAATCGATAATCAACTTATTTACTTCTTCATACAGGAATAAATATTGCTCATCATCCTAAAATCTAGAGATTCTATAAGATCCGATACATACTCGTTCAAATCGTTGTAAATTTGTAAAGACGTTAAAAAGTCTCGAAATACAACACCTTGCTTCTCGTAAATAGCGATGTGAACACGGTTTGGTTACAGCCGCAAAGTAAAGTGTTTGTTTTAAAATGTTCAATTTATAATATAAAAGTGTCAATCGTGTTGTACGCAAATTTACGATGCGAACGTTCGTGACAGCACAGGAGGATTGGAAAAGAAACACTGGGACGCACGAAAGGACATAAGCCATGGGAAGCACAGAGAAACAATGAACACCGAAATAGGTAACCGAGAAGCCTAACCCTCGAAAGCACGATGATAATCGCGATGACGTTCGAGGATTTATATGCGATCTATTGTGCTGATGTAACTTCAAATGGGTACATGACGCCTTTGCTAACGCCAAAGGTATCTAAGCGCGCCGTGTGAAGTACTGTAGTATCGATAACGCAGTTAGAGATGAGTTGCTGTCCAATGAATGTGTCTGNTGAACACGGTTTGGTTACAGCCGCAAAGTAAAGTGTTTGTTTTAAAATGTTCAATTTATAATATAAAAGTGTCAATCGTGTTGTACGCAAATTTACGATGCGAACGTTCGTGACAGCACAGGAGGATTGGAAAAGAAACACTGGGACGCACGAAAGGACATAAGCCATGGGAAGCACAGAGAAACAATGAACACCGAAATAGGTAACCGAGAAGCCTAACCCTCGAAAGCACGATGATAATCGCGATGACGTTCGAGGATTTATATGCGATCTATTGTGCTGATGTAACTTCAAATGGGTACATGACGCCTTTGCTAACGCCAAAGGTATCTAAGCGCGCCGTGTGAAGTACTGTAGTATCGATAACGCAGTTAGAGATGAGTTGCTGTCCAATGAATGTGTCTGTCCAGTGAATCACTAACAAGTTCGAAAGGAATTCGTCGACAACTGCTTCGCGTTTAGTCATGACAAGACGGTTGACGTAGATTTTAATATATATATCGATATAATAAATGAGCGATGTTTGTAGAAAAGGATGAGATGGACGATATCAATATCAGCGAATTTAAGTTGTTATAAAGAACAAATGAAAACGTTAGTTGCAATTGAGAAATCATCTAGAGTAGACGTGTAAACGAGAATACATCTCTACGTGATCCATTTGCAAAGTTAAAATGATATTTTATTCATTAACAACTGCATCATACCCACAGAATTAGTTTCAGAATTAGCTTCAACTTCGCCAAATTGCCACATTCAAACGCGTGTTCTTCGCGACCCAAAGATACTCCATCGTAACCACGAAGCATTAACAAGAATGGCGGATTTTCATGAACCCGATCGCTCGCGAACCGAACAGAGGAAAGGTTAGATTCCAGCGCGCCACTACGGCCGAATGTTATCCGTTGGTTCGTACGCAGGAAAAAAAGTCCCTAGGCAGATATGAAATATTTAAAAATCGAAACCGATGCACGCGCGCCGATAATAATTGCGACAATGTTGGTCGTATCTCGCCGGGTCATTGTATGCAGATCGAAGAACACGAGCGGTATTCGCGGTTCGATCGTAAATTACATATTCGAAGAGTATCGTGACCGTAATGGCGTGTGTGACCGGCGCACAGTTCGAACGCGCCGCTGACGAATGTATTGTCAACCGGTCGCTCGACGATCGACGTGTGCCGGTTTCTCCAACGTCCAGACGCCTATCCAAGCGTCGCTTCGAGAAAGCCTCCATCGATTCCACTTTCAACCGATTACAGTCTCGGTCTTCGATATATAAACACGACTAATTGTTTCGAGTAGTCAAAAAAAAAAAACACCCAGCTAACTTTTAAGACGAGAACGAACCTTCTAGTGTTTTTATTTTTGCGATTTTGAAAAAAAAATCGCGACTTTCCAAAGCCGAGAGCAGTTTCAATTACGGATTCTTTTTGAGGAGAGTAAACTTTAGAAGACTTGACCAATCGATATCACGGATTAAAATTCGTTTTAAACAGTGTTATTCACGGGTCGGTCAAGGACCGTGATTCATCACCGATACCCACGAACGCTCGGCTTCCGATGTTTTTGCGCACGCGCCTTTATGCCCACTTGGCCTGGCCAATCGACGCGACACGACGCGGAACAAACGACGTTAAACGATTTATAATTGATCTGGAAGCCGTGCTGGGTTACGGTTCGGTAGCCAACCGTCGACTTTTTAACTCAGCTCGTAACTGTTAATATCAAGCCAAGTTGACAGCTACGATGTTGTTCCTGGCTATAAATTGGAGAAAGATCCGTTCCGCGATGGTTTTGTCGACTATGGAACTGTCGGATCTGGCAAAATCACGAGTTCCGGATGGTTTTTCCAACTTTTTCGATCATGCTGCTAATGCTTCTTGTAAAATTAGTTCCGGCATTAATTAACACAGAATTCCGATTAGATAAACTCGCGTGTGTTCGTTATACTTAAAGATCGATAATTATAGCATCGTGTTGGATGATCAACGATCCGCTGACTCTCTCTCTAAAAAGACCTAGCTGATATAGGTAGACCTCTCATATATTTTAGTCGTCCCTAACTGTGATTGAGAGCCAATGGTCAACTTCACTCCATGAAAAAGGAAGAAAATAAGCAATTAATAAAAATATCCGAAAATTGTACAGAGCTCGGTTCCAACTCTGTCGATTAATAGTACGTTATTGTATCTTCCGACCTAGTTGAACAATTCATATTGCATAAAGAAACATCGAAATATATCGAAATGATTAATCATCTTCATCCAAATCATCTAATCTTCATCCAAATTCCAACAGTTGAGTACTAGTGCCAGTTATTGTTCATTATCAAAAAATTTCGTTTCACTTGACCCATCCACCGGTTATTATTATATTTCATAAACGAGATTCTAAGTTCCTGTGACACGTTTCCAAGTTGAGACACGAAAAGTGGCGCCCTTCCGCGACGATCAGACTAACTACCCCCGCGCCCTCTATCACGATGCGATCACGGAGCATCGCACAGTTCCGATTCCGCGTAGCCTCGCCCCTTTCGGCCCATGACGTAAATCGAGGCTAGATTCGTTTGCCTTTTCTTCATCGATTCTCACTGATTCACTTCGGCCGGCCTCTCGTTTCATAACGCGCGTAGCAAACTCAGTGGAAAATAGATTTCACGCGAAGCGTGATTTCAGTTGCCCAGGTCTCGTCTCTACATTGCGTCAGGTTTTGCAAATAGGAACGAAACAATAACGCGCGAATGCAATTGCAAGATCGGGACACCTGTTTCGAGGCTTGAGACAATACGAACCATGGAGTCTCGTTGGAATATGATAATCCACAGTCACGAAACGAAACTATTAGATTAGTCTCCTGGTTCTGCTACTTTCGAAGGGTGTGCAATAAAATTTCACTGGTTTCCAAATTCTGAACTATTTTTTTTAAATAGATTTAGACTAGTACTCTATTCTTAAGGCTGTTTCCATAGTTTCACCTTTACGAAGCAAAGTATTGGGATGGTGGATTTGTAATTGTAAAATAATTATCATATACCTCAAGGAAGGCATAACGTTTCCTTGAGTACCTCCTCAGTTCGACTGAAAAGAGAATGTTAAGAGGGTACATGACACATCACCAAACTCCCCAATTTTAATATAACGTTTGCGTAAACAATTCCTCTCGTAATTTAGATCTTATAAACTATCTATTCACAGCTTGTACCCTAGACTGATTTTTCAACATTACGAGACTTATCTTTCCAACACAGAACGCTAAGTTTATCACCAAACTATACCTGCACGACAAGCAGGATACAACGAAAGTCCACCTTTGTCGATTGTCTACGGACAATGAGTGTTCATTTGAATATGCAAACGGTAAAATTTCTCCATCTTCCATGGTTGGATAGCACCGTCCTTCCCGAATGAACGAATTCAATGGTACCGCATTCCTGAACCGCAGCTATACGGCGCTATAAGATCCTTCCTCGAAGCATCTATTATCGTCAAAACGTGCTATTACTCGGCAACTTCGTAGTAGCAGACTCTCTGCATGATCTCGATCGGCGGTGCGCAGATTCGACTGCGCCGTGACCTTTTTCCCTAACCTCAGCAGCGCCACCTATCCGAGGAGTGGTCCCACTAGAGGTCTCCCCACCACTGGGCCCAGTCTCGTTTCGGCACTGCTTGCCCGATAACCGACAGCGATATCATCGATCTCGATACATCGTGGCTGAAGCCTCTCCTACATTTCCAGGCCGTGTTCTATAAGACGGTGAAGGGTGCGCGCGAATTGTACCACGGGGCAAACGCTAGGCGTGGCTGATAGAAGAAATAAGAAAGGGACTGGTGTATCGTTCGGTCTCTGGCGGCTGGAAAGGCCTGAACGTTGGCGTTGGGGCGACGCCACCGGAATGTTAACTTCCCATGCCGGGCCCGTGATCGACGCACGAAAAGAAAAGGCCAGTTTCGACCGGGCCCGTGGCGGCAAGGCGAGCGTGATCGAATCCCGGATTCGCCGCGGCAAGGTCGTGATCCCTAAGACCGCAGAGTGCATCGACGCGTCTTTTCCTTTTTTTTTCTTTTTCTCGTTTTGAAATCGTATCCGCAGGATAGGTCCTCGACGATCCACCGTGCTTTGTCCGCCTCTTTGTTTCCCCTTTCTTTACGCCCGTCTGAACGTCGTGCGTCAGACCGGGCCATTATTCGATAATGGGACTTAGTCGTGTGGACGAGGACTGCAGGGGTGTGGGACCCAAAAGAGTCCGTCCATGAGCGACGAAGATCGTGGGCCTTGCCACTCGACGAGGGAAAAATTTGGAGTCGAAAATAGAAATCCCTTTTTGGTCGTGGATATTAAGAATAGAATTTTATTGATGTTTTTTTTAACTCGATTCCTGTCGGGTTTAAGAGGGAGGGTCTTGAAAATCTCGAATTTTTTTGCATCCAATCCTTTATTATGGCTTTTATTCCCTGTCTCATATTCTATATTTACTTCTTATTTATTCGGTATTCATTTTTTTTTTCAGATATTTGAAGCACATTGTGGGACACGTGAACTTAGTTCTAATTGGTCGTAAGTTAGACACCTAGACTAAGTTTGTTGCACGCGCATTGCATAGCAAGATACGCTATGTAATTTAGGGCGAAAAATAAAAATTATTTCTTCTCTTTCGCTCAACCCCCTCGTCTACACCATAGAACACGATTGTTCTCGCGACAATCGCGATCGGAGGAAAGTGTCTAAGTGACTAACCTACGCGACGTATCTCCATGTACTCGACAACAAGTTTTGCAAGTCATCGCGTCGTTCGAATTACGAATTCTATGAAATTTACGACTTATGAACCGAAGAAATAATGTGATAACGGTATCGAATTTTCGAATATACATCAAAAACGTTATTTATTGAAATATCGATCAAAATCCTCGTCCATTGGACTTTCACCTATCGAATTCACGCGATGAACGTGAAGTCCAAGAACGCAACATCTAAATAAGAAATTATGGGTGGTGGAATGAATGGTATGGTTAATGGCGTGTAGTCGGCAGGTGTGTTCGTATAGAACAGCATCGTAGCGAATTTTGAAGTGGAGCCCGAGGTTTCGCCAAAAGCCCGAACGAAAACGTTACACGGAACAAGGCGGATCGTTCTGGCCGATATAATCGCTCAGTTCATGGCTCGCGCCATGAATTACCACCACGTAACAGTTCCCTAGGCATTTTCGCTACAAAGGAACGCGAATACGAGAAATTGAATGACGAAACCCACCGCCTGAATATTAATGCTCATTGCCCGTGGCTCGACGTGCATTATAATCCCGGTGAGAATGCGAACCACATTTCGTCTCGCGCTGTTTTCAACGTTTGAAAAATCACTCGCTATCGAGTCCTTGCGAAACGACACGTAATTCGTATATATACTTCTTCCTTCGATTCGCAAGAATAGATCGGTTTCGGAAAATATGTAAACGCGAAGTAACGTTTCCGTGTACCAATACTTCCGACTCGTCGGTTAGAAGTTACTGAATACCTCGACGCTTGAGATGGGAATGGCGTCGCGAAAGATGGCGACGGCAACACTAGCGCCATCTGACACGCAATCGTCTATGTATCGCGAAAGCGTTGCAAATAGGCAAAGAACACGGACTGTGCAAATGGCAGTTGCCGATATGTTTTTAGGAATGCTGAAATTGTTTCTTTTGGACGTGAAGTAGATTGAAAGAAAGAATTTCTTTTCGTGAGATACTTTTTATCTAGATATCATTAAACGCGGATTGCCGAATTAGAAATAACGAGTTATGCAACAGGTTCTACTGAAACTGAAATTGAAAAGTTATTGGACTATCGAGTAATAAATAATGCGATTTATATACTGAGCTATGCGGTGAGTTTTATTGGAAAAAAGTTTAGAAATAGTAGCCAATAAGTTAACATTATATATATACTTTTTATAGTAACGTGTAATAAAAGTACTATGTATAATAATAAATGTATTTTATAGTAATGAAAAGATGAAGAAAATGTCTAATTCAAAAAACACAACGAAACATTTCTCATACTGCAACAATTTTCCAATTAATTTCCAACCGATTTCTAAAAAGTCCATACCTTTCTTTCCCAAAACTATTAACCCGAATACTCGACCGTATAGCAACGTAGAACCTACGCCATTTTACCAATTGCTACGCCCCATATTTTTGCTTTTTACAACGCTATCGATGTTGCGTGTTATCCCAGCGAGAACTGCAAACGCGCGATTTCATTAGGTTCGCCAACATGGAAAACGGATATCCAGACGTGAACCACGCGAATTCCGCGAAGAGAGAACGCGCGAACAGATTTCGCGTATATCGTTCGAACAATTAAGGATACGTTCACCGATATTTCACCTTTTTCTTCCTTTTTTTCCTTCTTCCGAGTTTCTCATGCAGAAAAATATTCCAGTAAATTCGATCTTTCGCCGCAAGAAGCATAGTGATTTACATTTATGGACTAAGTACAGTAGACCGGTAATTAGCATCAATTTAGCAACCACTTAAGTAATCTTAACGTCATGGATGAATAATGAATGGAGAGCTTCGAGAAGGTATTACGAAGGTGGAAATGATTTAGAGGTTTATGGATATTATGTCATTCGTGACCGGAAATAAAAGTAAAACTAAACTGATTTTATATGTTGTTAATGTCGGAATGTTAAACGGAATTTCTGAACCGTAGAAGATTTGTTTATAAACGAAATCGTTTTGAAATATTGTCTTAAAAATTGTAATACTACATGCACAAGAAACTATAGATTAATTTATTCTACAAGTAGTGGCACGAGGAAACGAGTCAATCACGGATCATTCTAAATTTCGATCCATAAGAAATGAATTCTTTCAAAGTTCACAGAATAATATTTGTATAACTGAGTTGTAACCTCAACAATTTCCTTGTACAATTATACACGTTCTATTTTTAGTTCTTACTCACTAGAATTTACACCGAACGGTCTCCCATTTCTCAACCAGTAGACTAGAAAGATAGCGTACAATATTTATCTATAATTTATCTCCTCGCGTTCAAGATCCTGCTGAACTTTTCAATCTGCAGCACACCTTGAACAATAATGATCATGCTAAAGTATCGCTATGATCACGCCGCTAACGAGGCTCCCCTCGGTAACGTAAATTAAAGCCTAAGATGGCGACACACGTTGACCTAACCTCAATCTCGCAGTGAGACACTCGTGTCGAACAGACTTTAAGAAATTGGATCACGAATCAGTTCTGGGTCCGCGCTGTTCGCTTTTTTTATGCCGAGATCACATTGATCACTAAATCTGATAAATTTCGAAGGTTGGAAGATCTTCCAGAAAATCTGGAGTGTCTTTCTCTATCGTTAAGTGCGAATAAGACGGTAATCGAATTACCACATTACCGATGACAGATCTCGGACACATTTGTTTATGTTTCTTAGATGTGGCCCGAGGCTCGTTCCACGGAGTCAGGTCTAAGAAATGGTGAGAATAACGGTGGACCAATTTCCAAGGCAAAAACTCAGTTAATTTCCAAAGCAAAAACACAGTCAATTTCCGAGACAGAAACCCGGCCAATATCCAAAGCAAAAACTCGGCCCATTTCTAAAGCAAAAACCTGGCCAATTTGCAAGGCAAAAACCCAGTCAATTTCCGAGATAGAAACCCGACCAATTTCCAAGGCAAAAATTCAGTCAATTTCCAAGGCAAAAACTCGGCCCATTTCCAAAGCAAAACCCCAGTTAATTTTCAAGAGAATAACCCGGCCCATTTCCAAAGCAAAAACCCAGTCAATTTCCGAGACAAAAACCTGACCAATTCCCGAGACAAAAACCTGACCAATTCCCAAGGCAAAAACCCAACCCATTTCCAAGACAAAAATCTGGCCCATTTCCAAAGCAAAAACCCAGTCAATTTTCAAGGCAAAATCCCGGCCCATTTCCAAAGCAAAAACTCGACCAATTTCCAAAGTAAAAAGCCAGTTTCCACGAAGAATATTGCTTGCACCGACTGTACCCTTTTCCCTCGAGTTCCTCGCCGGTTAACAATCCACCAGGCTTGTCGCTCTCGCGCAGAGACAATAGGGCCCGAGCCGAGGCCCATGGATGAGGCACGTGGTACACCGAAAAGAAAAGGACACGAGCCGAATCTCAACGAAATCACGGGGAAAGCGAGGCTAGAGGTAATATGCAGCGATGACACTTTCGCTGGTGGGTCTTCTTCCCCTGTAGAAGGTCATTGCACGTGTAAGGATAAAGACGGGACGCAGCCGGAATCACGATGAGCGACGGAACGAGAGCGGCCGCGTTTAAGGCGAATTTCTAATTCCACCAGCGAAAGGGAAAATCGGTGGAAGGAAAGTGAGAAGGAAATCGATGAATCGAGCAGCATACTCGTGGCTCGTGGCGTCCTTTTAAGCAAATGAACCTCGGGGTCGATGAAATTTCTTCTGGATAAGAATCTAGATGAGACACTGGCTAAGCTGAAAGATTTCTGTGGTTTCTAATTAAATGGTGACCTGATTACGGAATACTCCAACGATAATTCCTATTTTATCTGTTTGCAGCATTAATTATGCGATTGGTTAATATTTTCTTTCTTATTTATTTTGTTAGATTTATAACGAGTTACTGTATTATTAGTATCTTTTCACTTGCGAGGTGTATTTAAATTTCCAATTAAAATTACAAATCGCTGCATGACAAGGAATTTGCGAAGTAGGAATATGATTAACGGTATTAAATTGCAAATTTGTTATTTTGCAAAAATAATTAATTTGCAATAATAAATTAAAGCGTGCATACGAGAGAGATTTAACTACACGGATTCACGATCCTTGAAGAAATACGTACGTCTACGGAATCGTTGAAAAGCAGTTCGTAGACCTCGACTGATAAGATAAGCACACAATAAAAAGGTGTTAAGAGTTTAACATAATTATCGCAATACACGTAATTCTTCCGTAATTAACTCTTGGCATACATAATTCGTTTGCACAGTATACGAGCAAGAACATCGACAAACCATTGAAATAAATAACTTCATAAACTCATTTTATAACGAAAAATCGACGTTAAAATCAATTGAAGAATCGCCAAAATCAATTTCCCATTGTAAAACAAATAATTAAGAAAGATCACGAGAAATGTCGATAACAAGTGCTTCTCGCGAGGCTGTTTGCACGTTCGAGAAATTCCCATGAAAAGCTTTTGAGACTGTCACCTATTCAAGACCAGTCATCCGTATTCAAGTGTCAAGCATTTGCATAAATACGACTTTTCGCTCGGTCTTAAAATATCGCTGGAACCTGCGGCTATTGCTTGACACGCGTTAACGAATATCGGTAATTATTCACTGGCCAAACAACTTTGTAGGCTTTGTGTACATTGCGAATACGCGATAAGTTGATTTACAATTTGTATCCTTCGCTGGTGCATACTTCGCGGGCACGTAGTATACCGATTCATTAGGCAGGTGTCCTTGCTTCGTTAAGCCGAGGAGAAGAGAAGTCAGCAAGGCGTGATCCCGTTCGATTTTTCAACACCATGAAAACCGCCTTTCTTTATTCAGATCCAACGTCACGTTCCGCGGAACGCACGAGACACCTCGATCTGCCAAGTGTTATCGGCCGTTTTACGCAAGCATCTCCGAAATTTGCATCGACGTGAGTCGGCAAACGCCATAAAACTGTTTTCGTGAATTCCTGTTTACGCCTCTCGCGTTCTTTGCTTTCCGTTTCCTTATCGGGCTCGAATTTTTGCGCCCCGGAATTTATGACGGTTATAATTCGCAAATTTTTCTCCCCTTTTCTTTTCTCGCCGCGGATTTATTCATCGGGAGTAAATAGCACGCTCGGCCTGTCGCGAAGGAATGTGTACAGCGCTGATTTACGCTGTTCGAAAACAAAAGTAGCAGCGCGAAAGAGAAACGGTGGCTTCAGCTGCACGCAATCAGCAAATTGCGCACGCATCGAGATCCATCGTGCTCTGTTCCATTGTCGTTGACTCAATTACGGTCACGTTAAATGGATTGGTTCTAATTGCGGCCTAACGAACCATGAATTTTGTACTTACCATTCAACTAGCGGCAATCATCTCGGGGAACTATATCTCTTAGCAGACACAACGTTAGGGAAACCTTTTTTCTTAGAACTATTCGTATTCTAATAGTTTAGCATTACGACGATTTATATCTGCGAGCACTTTCCCGTTTATTCGATCGAAATATTAAAAAGGTTGTGTACAAAATGAGATTCCAAGAGAATAATTATATGCGAGAGATACTTCACTGTATAACATTAAGTCTCGGTTGGTCTTTGTTTCAATAGTGTGTCGGAGTAACGAGTGAAAGAAAGATTGCAGTGAAAGAGAGGTACATTCGAGAAACTTATTAATTCTATTTTCGTTCCGTAGTACGAGTTTAGTTGGAGAAAAATTAAATGCGAAAAAATCAATTTTTACATTGTTCTTATTCATACCGTTTACCGGATAAAGCGCATTCTAGCGGATGTCCGTTTGCTATTGTGTATTATTTCATATGAGAGGGCGCCCCCTATGCGCGGGAAATTGCTGGAGAATCACGGCGTCTCTCCAAGTCTCGTCGTTAAACTCACCGGAACAGACGAGGTATTCCAAGAAGAAGAACGCGACCATGCTTTCTTATTCTGGTCAGGTTCGTGCTGAACGATTGTACAAGCACCGGCAGGACGGTTCAGAAAACGAAGAAAAAGGGGAATTATGGAGGCTCTTTCCAAATTTCTACATGCCGGATTGACGAACGAAAGTGCGGTTAGGAGCGAAGACGTCCATCCAGACGCCATTTACATTTTTCGGCCTGATAAATCAAATACGTTACTGCGAATGTCTTTAACCCTTTGCACTTCGAATTATATCTTAATTTTACTAATACTTTTAAACGTTTTACTTGAAATTTACTTCGACCAAAAAAATTTGACAATTTAAATACACAAAAGAAGAAACAAATTCTATTAAATATCTATTTTATTTACGCTACTGTATTTTGTAATTTTCAAGCATATAATATCTCATAAAACCATTTCCTCGTGTCGAGTCACAGGAGTGCAAAGTTTTAATTAAAAAATTTTTACTTCAATTAAACTTCAATTAAATTTCGATATATTTCTAAGGACGAATTTCCTTGTAACACAGCGTAATAAAACTTTTATTCATCCACCGTTCAGAAATATCCCTAGCTTGTTATTAGAAACTATAAACTAGAATAAAATATCACTTCCTAAAATCAGAAGGAAAAAATCGGCGAGGGTTAAAGGCCGTGACATCTCGCCACGCTAGGAAGAACAACCTTTTCGCCGTGATCTTGAAATTAACCAGCCGTCCCGGTTCTCAAGATGCGCCGCGATAAGCGACTCGTGGGAAACTGCATTCGCGTCTTTTGTGCGGAATTGCGGGAAAATACGCCTGCGCGCAGTCGCCTCGTGGGTTCGACGACAATGGGCGCGTGTCGTGGGTAAGGAAAAAGAGAGGAAAGGAGAAAAAGGGAGAAAAAAATATCGGAACGACGAGAATACCGGACAGGTATGTACAATTACGAAGCCGCGAACAAGGAAATTTATCGCGCTTCATTGTTGGACGCTTGTCCCAAGATGGCGACTGCATGGGTCCGATGTTTTGTATCTGTAGCGCCACGCGGGGACGTGTTAATGAGAAGATCGATCCGGAGGTACACGGTCGTTTCCCACGGAATTACAACGAAGAAAATTTCTCGAGTTTCCCCGGGCATTATTCAGACCGGAGAAGAAAATCAGGAAGCGACGTATTATTCGCGCAGAAAATTGGCCTGCTCTTCGTTTCAGCGTGCCGAGTACACATCTATGAGACGCATGGCTGGTTAATTAGGCGTAATTAGAGGGGTCCGATATGAATCTTAATAGCGCGGAGGAGTGTGTTGGTTAATAAGCGTGGGGCTTTTGAAAGGTTATTGATTGTAACGTGTAAAGTCAATGAGCGATAAATTGATAAAGAGATAGGACGTTTCCTGCTTCCGTGGTAGATATATTTCGACCGCTTAAGCGATGTTTAATTGATTTATTATCGTCTGTCGTGTCACGGGTGAAGCTATTGAACTGCTGAAAATTTATCAGGAATATAGCGAGACGATAGTTCACAAAGTTCACTATAGTTGACTGTTGTTTAAACAGGAAGCAGATAGATTAGGACAAGAAGTTGCTGATATTTTATTTCTATATCTCAATCGATCATACTAGAGAAGAAAAAATAAATTTTGCTCAAAAATTGCTATTTTTAAATTTATTACGAGCAAATAACTGTATCTACTAGTTTAGGATTTTATTTTTATTCCTATGTATAATACACACGTACGTGTATGATTTATTTTGTAAATATTTCAAATACTCCATGTGACTAATTGATTTACAAAATATCAAAATATATGTTTTTCGTATTTAGCGAGACATCGGCAAGATTTATACACCATAACTGTATTCAGCAGTAACTTAATAATAGAACGTGTCAGCGAATTAATAAATGAGAAATATTCCCACTTTTTTCCGAAGCATCGTGCCTGACAAAAGACTCCACGAAACAAACAGCACTAAAATCCTTATTCTTTGCCACTTTCGCTATTATGCACAATATCTATCTTTTCTAACCTCCCATGGTTTACACCTTAATCCTGGGTAACAAGAGTAGACAATCTAATAATAACCTCTAAACTCCTTTGTGCTCTACACCAACCTGAACAAACTTCAAAATTTCTCGCGTAAAAATCTACCTCAAAGATCCTCGACTGTAAACGTTACTCCTTGACTTACGAAATTCCTCGAAATCAGCATAAAGTTCCTCTCGTGACACTGGTCCACCCCCTTCCCCTTTGTCCAAAAATTTGATGGATCAAAAATAATAAATTTCGATTTCCAAATTCTCCATAAATAAAAAAACTCTGTTCCTAGATTCCTGAACTGGCCTCCGAGGAGCATCCATCCATCTACTTTCTCCCGGTCCCGGTGATCTCGCGAACCCTCTCTCTGCCCATCCTCCGAATTTCGTCTGGATCGGGCAAAAAGTCGTCGGAAATATTCGGTGGGCCCGGACGTGGCGCCAGAAAATCGGTAACGACGCCGTGACCGCGAAGGCCGCGGCGATTTTCGACCTTGATAGCGGCGGGAATCTCTTCCGATGACTCATGCGCGCTAGACGTACCGGTTCGAAATAAACACGCATCCTCATGCGGCCGGCGATCTTCTCGCGGGGATCGAACGGGCTCGCTCCGTCTCGAGAGACGTCCTTTAGCACAAGCTGACTCAAGACGTTCCTGGGAAAAACGTGAATGAACGATCAAGCCTTAAAAATACCTTCTGACAGCCCGGCCAGTGGATCAGGATGTGCGTCACACCGGCCCGTTCGTCATGACGGTGTCGTCAGGGACCCGGAATACCGTGTCATCGTCGTCGACGTAGCGCGAGTGCACGCACAGGATGCGACGACTTAAAACGGCGAGAGGAGAGATCGAGGGGTCATCGAGTCGACGCCCCGCCGAATATGGCCGCGAGATCGATTCTTGGGGATCGTTAACGATGCAGAGAATATCGCGACACGACCAGCAGAATTTTCTACCGTGCCGATATGTCGCAGATATTCCGCTCGTTGGATCCTATTTGGGGACGATGCACGCTGTATGCTGTATACGGAGCCGAGGAATGTGGATGCTAGAGTATTGGGTTACCCAGGGGGGCCAGGGGGGTCGCTGAGACGCGTATAGGATCGAAGGTCTGTTGTGTTTGGCTGGGACGTAGCTTTTTTTCAACCGTAGCATTGGGAACGAGTTTTTTTGCTCCTGTTCGCGATCTGCTAACATGCTATGAAGGAAGCAGATGTTACGTTGTCGCGATCGCGCACATTTCGTGGCGTAAGGATTACGACTGGCTCGCGGGGAGAAAAAACGAAATCGGTAATGCTATATTCCGTGCACTGGAAACTTTTATTCCGTTCCCAGCGGAGATTATCGACTGGCGGACAATTTATGGCGGTGTATATTTCGGGAACGATCCTCGAACGGATCGGCGGATTTTGTGTACTTCAAAAAACTTTTTAATATTAAAATCCGTCGAAGCCAGGCGAGTTTCTATTAATATCGGAAGCGTGAATTTCGGCTATATAAATTAGGGACGAATTAATTGAGGGTTATGTAAATGGTTGAACATTTTTGTTGTTGCCGGTTTTGGGGAAAAAATGCAAGTCCCGAATATTTAATAAAAGAACTGACCCGCGGAATCTATTTAACGGCAAAAACGCGAGTTGTAAATCAAATTTACGAGAAAAAATGATGAAAACGAGAAAGTCCGGTAATTTAGATTCTCAAACCTTTTCCTGGTAGAAATATTTTAAGCTGAAATTCCAAAGCGGACCACATAGCCGATAATAAGGAAAGTGTTCAGAATTTTTGGAATAATATGAAACAGGAGTTTACGGGAAGAAACTGAGACTGTGCTTGACTTCGAAAAATGCTTTATATAAATGAAGATAAGAACGTGCAAAACAATTCTGTGTCGTTACCGACAATCTCTGGTTCTTACACAACGTGGGCCGAAAGGAAGTAGCCAAGTCGCATAATCACGGATAATGTTTTGTTGACAGATAACACTTTGATTGATTTCCCATCGACAACACTTTTTAACGTGTATTTATCTTTCCTACTTCTTTATATCCTATGCGGAATAACAATTAGAAATGGATGTTGACAAAAACGAAGGCGAATTTTTTTTTAATATTCTTAACGATTATAGACAATTGACTTTTTACATTAAAACTCTTTGAAAAAATATATGATCTTATCGACAAACCGTAGTCTAAATTTCGTTTGAGATTAATCCTTGCATAAATATTTTTTGCACGTACTGTAGCACCTAATCACCTAACTTCCTAGCAATCGTAAAATCTGGCGACAAAATAAAGCTTTCGCTTTAAAAACGTTATAGTTGCGTAAAATTAATAAAAATCGTAGACCTTTCACCTTTCTTCCCCCCTCTCAGAGTTTATTTCTCAAAATGAAATCACGAGAGAGTAACGCAAACGTGGACTACAGTGGTGCATGAAATATTAAAAACACGCGATTTCAAGAAACCTGAAACTAGAGTGAAACACAAGAAGAAAACGACCTCGCGGTGAAGTATATATATCGAGGATGCTTATCCATGGAAATTTCGTGAACGCATGCGCGACAAGTGGGCCAAACTTCCGCGCACGTTCGTGTTTATTGCACGTGACCAGCATGGCGAAACATTTTCGCGCGCTCTTTCGTTGCGCCGATCGAGATCTGCGCACGTGCTACCTAAAAATACGCTACGCGAAATGCACCTTAGAATTTACAAACTTTATTACTCCCGATTGACAGTAACGAAACAATTTGTTTAAACGCGATTTATCGATACAACGTGCGATAACCGTAAGAACTTGGACGTGTTTCGATAAACAATAACTACCTGCATCTTTGACGACGTATAAATTTGCCTCTTCACTGATTTGAATGACGATTCTAATAATTCCCGATGGTTCTATAATACACACATATAATCACACGACACGAGTCAAAATNTATCTTTGACGACGTATAAATTTGCCTCTCCACTGATTTGAATGACGATTCCGATAATTCCCGATGGTTCTATAATACACACATATAATCACACGACACGAGTCAAAATTAATATAAGCCTGAGAACATCTCGATACGTAGACCGCCACGTCGGCCATATTTGGCAGATGCGCGCGCTTCCGCAAGGGTTCGTTCACAACAGTCGGCAGTCTCAATTACTAAATTGTGACATATAGAAACGACCGTTGCTCGCAGCCGGGTAGAATTATAAACCATTATCTCCTCATTGACACCATTTATTTTCTATCCAGCTTGTACGTCTACTCCGTATACCCGCCCTATACATTGGTAACCTAAATTCGCGTGGCAATCTACGAGCGTGTGTAAGCTCTCCTTTCACGACCATAAAAAGCACGCGTTGAGCCAGAAGCTCCAGTAGCCAGAAGTCTCAAGGCTGCCGTCTATCTTACGCCTCGTAAACTTCGTTTCTTAAAACCCGAGGAAATGCCAACGGACGTCAACCCAACCCATTTCCTTTCCACCCGTCAGAGGCACGTGTTAGCTCGCCTACGCGTTGATAGCTGCTATGGGACAGGGGATAAAAAAAGAATGACGAAGGCAAAGGGGGAACAAACCACGGGAGGATTATTAACCGAGATCAGCAGCCGCGTCAATTAACACGCGACACGCGTTCACGCAAGGTGATCGGTGAGTGGCACGATTGTTCCACGAGCCCGACGTATCTCCGTTTGCCTGCTCGTTACCGAAGCTGACACGATCGCCTAATAAGCGCGCGGCCGGAATGCTCGAGGATTTTACGTTTCGCGACGGTGTCTCTCGCGGGTTGCGTGCTCGCTCGATTGAGACGTTTAGCCGACACGGGCGAAGGAACGCGGCCCTAACGAGAGAGAGACGTAAGGATTTACGTAAAGGAGCGGACGCGTGGCGTCGCGTCGACGTAACAGGGCCGCCGCCGCGGCTTCGAAGCAAAAATATCGGCGCGCCGCCACGCGGCAGAGGAGACCTGTTGCCAATCCCTGACTTCGTCGAGTCACCGCGCCACGGCTCGGTAAAAAGCAGGTTTTTCCACCTCTGTTTCCGTTTATGAGGAACGCGATCGTATCGAGTTGCATAGGCGGGTATTATCGAAAAAAAATTGCGGGAATTATTTCATTGAAAAAGGAATTATTCAATCGGCCACTGGAGATGCGGGAATTCTTCGTTTGGAAGGCTCTGGATCCTGTTTGCATGAATTTCTATTATACCGCTGCTGAAGCTGATTATGGCAGATTAACTTGTTCCATAGCGAAGGTGACTGTTACGATTTAGGATTAATCAACAGCCGTTGATGATTCGTTTGATTTGATGTAATAATTCGTAACGGAGTTATTCTGAAATTTTCCCGGTGAAGTTTGAAACGTTACACGAGATTGGTTTAATTCGATTACTTTGAGTATCGAATGAAAACAGTCATCTGCGTCTTATGGTCTCACAATAAGAGTGCATACTTGACGTCACCGTCGCTATAGTAAAACGGTTAAGAGTATACGTACAAAATTTTATACAGGTATCCTAAACTGAACAACAGATTGTTTTTTATCTCACTAGTAGTAAAAAAACCAGCCGAGATATTGTTATGTATGACTATGCAAGTCAGCATTACGCATCTAAAGGATAGAACCATTATACTAAACAAAAAAGAAGTGACTGTCTGTATCGAAAAGATAATGGTTGCAGACGCGTTCACTGAATAATGACTTAATTTAGACGATGATTACAGTCAAAGCTATCCAGATGCCGATTTCATGCAACAGCTGAAATCAGCGTCAGAAACAACGCTATCTAATCCTACTTAAATTGTATTAAATTCGAACTAAATACTCGTTTAGACACTTAACACGATATCTAAACAATTTACAATCCTTGTTACAAAAAGAATATACTTCTGCAATAAATTATAAGTGAATATTCGAACCACGTCTCTTCAAGGGTTCGAAAGGAAATGCTTGGAATACCATCGAATGGAAAGGTCCGATGACACGATTATGCAGTATTACATGCATTTAATTGGAACGATCGTAATGTAAATTACGTAAACGTTAAAGGTTGTATAATAAATATTTACACCGTAAGAAATGTAAATATCGATTGAACCAAATCAATTCTTTCCCTATTTGGTTTGATATCCTGTTTGTTAATAGCACACTTAATAGCACGTTTACCTTTGTGTAAAATACAACTATCGACACTGATTTGCTTAATTAACAGAACTGACGTAAATACTTGTTTTCGTTTATCTTAGGACCTTGCTGAAAAGCATCCTAGAACCGTGTATACACAAGGTGTTTAGCGATATAGCTAATCGATTCGTGGAGAATCGTTAATTTGGCACCGCGATTCCTGTATCTCGTTAATCTTGGGTGAATAGCATCCCGAGTGTTTGGTAACACTGATAATCGGAGATTAAGAGTCATACCGTCGACATGCTAATTTATCAAAGGCTTACTCACCTTCGTCAGTCAACAAGCTTTACGTCTACGATCGATTAGCGTTCTTCGAAATTAGCTTCTCAACGCGTTATACGATCCCGAATTGTATGTAACAAGATTATTTCTGTGAAATCGTCGGATCGAATTTAAAATATTCAGTTGAAAAAGATCATTGTTAAAACAAGTTACAAATAAATTATCTAGATCGATAGCTGTCCCAAATTGGATAAAATTAAAAAATTGACAAATAGAAGCAAATTTGCAATGTGGTACGCGATTCGATTACTTACTAATCGACGGTAAACAAGGAAGCAAAGTTGAGAATTTCTGG
Source organism: Euglossa dilemma (assembly GCA_002201625.1). Classification (NCBI taxonomy): domain Eukaryota; kingdom Metazoa; phylum Arthropoda; class Insecta; order Hymenoptera; family Apidae; genus Euglossa; species Euglossa dilemma. Next base: position 142,367 of record NIJG01000091.1, on the reverse strand, counting down.
TGTGGGCGATTAAAACGTTAGGACGAATAAGAAATTCAATTTTCAATCCCGATATTACAATTTCCATGTGCACCGGTTGAACTTGAAATTTGCATGTGCGTGTTTTAATTAATACAAATTAAGTCCGTCGGTGATCCGAATAAATAATATGTAAATAGAAGATCTGTTTTGGTACGAACGCGTTCACAATGCCGACGAAAGATCGTAGAAAAGGACAGTTCGCGGAGCCTTGAATACTATTAACACATATCGTGGCGGTCACGTAAAAATACGAATTCCGTAGACTATCTGCCAAGTGTCAGTGACGCAAAAACAAAACAAAACAAAACGACGGGCCGCTTCTTCCAACTTTTTCTTCTCAGCGTGCTTGGGCGACGACGATGACGCAAAAGTAGAAGGTTCAAGTTGAATTATCGAGATTCGCCAAATTTCTCGGCCCCCCTATCGATACTCCCAAATCTGTCCGAACACCTTTGTAATTAATTGGAAATTAATTCGATTAAATTGAAATCGAAACGCGGATATCTTAAATTATTCCAAATTCAATTAAACGTTCGAATAAATTCAAAGACCAGTCATTCTAGGTCTCGACCATGTCACGTGACGTATCTACTATTAACACAGTACTATTAAGACACGATTAGAAGTCCCTAACACCTAAATACCATAATTCCTAAAATTCTTTCTCTCTTAAGCAACGAGATTCCAATCGCGCGAAGGCTGAAGAGATTAGATACCGAACCGACCGTTCCACCTGTAATTTACACACCCTATGAGATCATTTTAAACCCCAGATCTGCGTCCCTTAGAAAATACAAAGACACGAAAAGCCGTAGGCCCTGTGACACTCGCGAAGGGCCCCGAATTGGAGCGAAAACATCTGATCGGCGAGGCGCGCGTAGGAGCAACTCGGCTCGCAGCGGAGAGGTGGAAATCGGTGCGGTTTTCCTGCGATCGTGGCTTGTTCCCGCCATGGGGGACCGATTCTGGCGCGGCGCGGCGAGAGAGGAGAGGAGAGGAGAGGGGCTGGTGTCGGGCGCAAAAAGGAAGGGTGAAAGAGGCGTGCAAGCGGAACAACGTGATCGTCTGGCGCGGCAGTCGTAGGAGAGCCTCGTGACACACACGATCCACTCGGCCTGTTGTCCCTTGAGCCGCGAGTAACACGGTCCCCTGGAGCCTAACCGCCGACTACGCTCTGCAGACCGGCGTTGGGCCTCTTCTCCTCCTGTCTCGTGTCTGGTGTCGCGCGTCAGAGAGTGGGACAACGCACTGGCGCAGGGCCAGTAGGATCCACCGATATAAAGATCCGCGGTCACGCGGACCGGGAGGTTACTCGTTTCTTCATCGTCGTCCAAGTGCAGCGGGACAGTGAGTGGTAGAGCGCGGCCGCGAGCTGCCTTCGCGTGTTATGGCCACGTCTCGGTGATACCAGTTCCGTAATCGACCCTTGCGCCCGACCGACCAATTACCCGACCAGGACTCGAACGCGCGTGTGTCACTCGCTCGTAGATGAGCGCCGAGTAGCACGCGTCTGAGCACAGGCAGATACTTGGCACGGTGGATCGGAGCTTAGAAGAACATCGTGAGTCCCCTTTTTTCCTATCAAACTCCAATCTAGCTACCAAGCGTGCTACCGAGCGTGCTACCGAGCTAGATCGAACACGATTTTTCCTCGGGGTCTTTGTCTAATGGGGTATAGTTCTATCTCGATCACAGAGTCCCGGGTTTGACTATATCGAGCCGTGTGTGAAACGGAATTTTCGAAACGAGAGACGCGTGTGTAGAGACGACTCCAGAGTTAAGCAGAATTTTTATCTCGATCTTCGTCTAAGGGTATACGAGAAAGTAGACGAGATGAACGGAAGTTCTTCGCGCGTGACTCAACCATTTGAACTCCAGAGGCGAATCTCAGTTGCTATTTAATCAGATTAAACGTGGTTTTCGAAGTACTATTTTTATTTTAAAAGATCACCGAGTGCGAAGAGTTAACGCAAAGGGTATCGGTTAGGCGATATCGAGAGGACAGATCTTTGGCGGCAACGGTTTCGTCCCGCTCAGCCATTGAAACGAAGAGGAAGAGGCTGAGGAAAGGACACTCGCGTTTCCGAGTACGGGAATAACGATCGATTAGCGCGTCGTCGCGGCTGCATACCCGGGGAATTTATATAACGGACACGATCGGCATAGCTTCTGGTGAATCATCGCGGAATAGCGAGCGAGTTCACGTGGTCGCGAGCGTACGCGTCAGGATCGGAGTCCTTGCGTTTGTTAGACATGAATATTTATCAACGAGATCCATTTTTTTCCCCTGCCACTTTATCGAGCATACGCGATAATTAGTCGTAGGCAAAAGGGGAACAGGCGACGGCGCGGCTGAAATCGAGTCGAATCGCTGGCGATCGGCAGGATCGGAGGAGAGAGAACCGGATCGTGAGACTCGGTTTATAATGAATGATCGACTCCGTGACTAACGTTATTCCGAGCGGGAGCTTTCACAAATCGACGACGGGGAATATTCCCGTACAACTTGTGACATTTAGACACCGGAGATAACAAACTTTGGGGCTACCGGTTGATCCGATTTATGGCACCTTTCTTCCAGCCAAAGGAGCAGCTAAAACGTTCCGACACTTCCGAGAAACGTTCCACAACCCGCGCAGTCGATGGCAGACGGGATGTAGATTATTATTGTTCGTTCGCGGAGGGCAGAGCAGAGTGGAAGGGGAGGTGGTAACGTTCAAGCCGATCTCCCTAACGCGGAAAGCCGAGAAAGAAATCGTTCATCACGCGGATCTATGCGACAGCGGCCGCGATGGATAATCGAGGAAAAGAGGGAAAAAAAAAGAGCCGGTAGCATTCTGCTGCCAGCGATCCTCGAGTTCTCACGTCGATCTACGTGGCATCCGGTCAGTTCTACGCTCGCGAAAGTCGGGCTTTCCGGCAGAGATCGACGCGTAAGCCAGGGGCCCCCCTGTTCACGTGTCCGCTTAATTACACCGCGGATTCGTCGTTAACGCAGCGGAGATCACCGTGTGCTTCCTATTCCCCGTTAACCAGCGGCTTTCACTTTGACATAACTCCATCGACGAAAACGAACGCAAAAACCACCGAGGAGACACGTTTTCCAGAAACCGATCCGCTCGATAGGCTGGGACCAGGCGTACACCGATTTGCGATCAAAAAACGAGTCGCCATCTTGCGTTTTTGGCGCGTCCATGTCTTCTTGCATCTCTTGTATAACTATCACCATACATCTTTGAGGATATCTCGTATATTTTTCATTTTGTCTTCCTGATATTCGAGATATCGTTCTAATCTTGCACTGTGTTCTTTCATCTATCCTCTGATAATCGAAAGGGTACTACTTTCCTTTATGCGAAAGATCTTTCGTTATATATAGAACCTTCTCATTGCCAGTGTACTTCCTGTTTATGTTTCTCAAGTCCATCTTTTGATATTTGCAAGAGTCTAGTGTTTTTCCTGTTTACGTGTTAGTCTTTACCTTTACGACACTTGGAATGTCCTCGTTTTATTCTTGAATCGGACTTTTTAGGTCCATTTTTTAATACACGCGAAGATATATCTATACCTAGTTTTATTTTTATCTCTCCACGGCCTATCTTTGGATACCTTCGCGATACTTGGAAGGCCAATTCGGGATCTTCTTAACCTGTCCTCTCGGTAGATTCTTTAGGTCAGACTTTTAATACTTGCAAGGGTGATCATTTCGCATGTACGAGGACTTTCGCCGATTACTCTTGTTTTCTTGTCGCACCGAAGGATTGATTGTCCCATTGAGAGATTACGAACGCATAATGTAAGTCGTTATAGCAACTGCGAGTAGGCGGGTCGCGGATGAATGGTAACTTAGGCTACGAGGTATCCGGTGGATGCATACTCTGTGCTGGGATTAGATTTAGCTCGAGGGAATCATTAAGAGAATTCATGCAAATGTGCCACCTACGGTATTTCATTGTAACCGGTTCTTTATCATTCGAAATAATAACTGAGTCGTTAACGAAAAAAGGATCCACTTCCCAGCAGTCAGAAGCAGCTTACAACGTGTAACATTAAATAATTACTTATGACAGCGATTAGGAAATGTCGAATCTTTCACGCCTGGATAAAAATAACCAAAAACATCATTTCTACGCAATAGCCTAATTTTCGGACACCTTGGAAGAATAAGTTCGCGTTATTGTAATGTAAAAGCAACATCTCGAATCGTCGACTTGTAACCGTGCATAAATACACCGCTTGTTGCGGTACAAAACAAGCGGTACAAAAACTCGTAACAAATGACACGAGATAATTATTTATTAACGACCGTGCGTTCGAGAAAAGAAATTTCTAAATAATTCATAGTATACTATAAAACATCGATTAACATAGAGATCAGATTCATCAATACGGTATGCTCGAGTATACCGCAGGATAACAGACAATTCGAGAAGATACGTTTGCTTTTTATTATCGATCCGTTTATGAGATCGTCGAGGAGGAAAAATGACCGGTCGTAATCATCGACGGCGCATCTGTGAATGCCGGAGATCATAAAGATCTGATATTAGGGATTCAGTCGGACGTTCGTTAGCCTTAAATCAAGCGTGTCAGCCCGATGCCCCTACGACGATCGTCGAGCAATTAAATAGAATTGTGACAAATGATCGTGCTCGTTTCGCGATTATTGCCACGGTGAACTCTCCGGCAACGTCGATTGAGCAACGCGTCCTTGTTTCAATGGGTCTAAGATCGCATCGCGATACACAGAGGCGAGGCGAATTACGATCTAGAAATCTAATTTTCTTCCAGCGTTTCGCCTAGTTATCGCATCGACCGAGACCACAGCTGATAGAGAAAAATCACAGCTATGGTCGTCGATCGATTCAATCTATCTCGATCGCTAATTGTCCCAGCATTGGGTTCTCAATCGTGAACGGAGAACGAAAATGGTTAACGAAAAACGATCTCTGTTGGTATCGTATTCTGTAATTTAACTCCTTCCAGTTACGATAATTACAAACACGGGTATTCCGATTCTCGAAATTTTATTTCGACCCATAGTTATCCCTGTCACGACGAAAATAACAGATCACATAACCGGAAGGAACGAGTGCACGACGATAAAGACCCATTAGGAATTAAAAAAAGAATTTTAATATTCCGATACTGCTAACAATCTGAATTCATCGCTATTCTCTACGACCTGATACTTCACCGTCGATCTTCGATCTCCTTCGAGCCTTCATAGCCACTCTTAATCCATTCGCGACAAGCGGAACTGTATCTATAATCGGACACAAGGTTGTAACTGCCAAGACCAGACCAATCGGAAGATCGAACAGCCTCTAACGAAGACGCGAACGCGTCGAGACGCAAACGCCATGGTGTTCGTCGGAATTCCGCAGCGTTAGGTTCCCCTCTCGAGGGGAGGCGTTATCTGATAAAAAAAAGAAAAGGCTGGAAATAAAGCGTCGAGGCGGCGATAAATTATTAAAACCGGACGACCAAGAGCGCATCGGAACGGCGATAAATTCTTACCGCGATCTGGAGTACTCGAAAGAGGGACGATGGGTAAAAATACCGAGGACCTTGGCGCAACCTTCGCTGCTTTCCCTCTTGTCCAACGGTCCTTAATTGCGTCTATCATCGCAGGCGTGATGCGAGCGCAGGGTCGCGTGGAGACGTGGGAACGCGCGCGAAACGCGATTGTCCAGAGGGCGTGGAACAACGAGGAAGGAAACGAACAAGTCGTCATCCGCCAATGATTCATCGGGACTGAACCTGTTCGATTTCTAACGCGACATCTGTCGAGAGCGTCGCGAGACGACGCAGGGCTAACAGGAATTTCTAGGGTTTCTCTTAGTAGCTGTCAGGTCACGAGGCCACATGTGCGAAGTTTCTGGGTTGATACTTTCGCAATACCAACAGTGGGTGTCTGATAAATAACACTTGACTGGAACGTTAGAGAGATTTATCGAGGATTATTCATCGAATACTTTGAACGTTCCTAATTCGTTTCGAGGAAACACCGAGATGTTTGCAATTTTTCCTGCAATTCCATCGAAGCGTTTCAATGTTAGAGTGTAATGTAGAGATTACGAATTTTTTGAAGGAATCGCGAAATGACCGATAATTAAGAATTACACGAGGAATTTTTTTAATTTAACAGACAATCGCGAATAGCAATGGGATCTTTCGGGAGAAATTTAGAAAATTAGCAAATTAAATGTGCGAAGTGACGAGGTATCGTAAAACAAAGCGAAGCTGTTGAAGCTAGTGGATAGATTCGAATACCAGGAGCTTCCTAATTTTTAGAGAAAATAAAAATTATACAATAGAGTTGAATGAAATCGCGAAGAAGCGACCAAATAGAAACAAGAAAGCGATGTGTATTCTGCCTCGTGATTAAACCTGATATTTGTATATTTCTGCAACGTTTTCATTCCTCGACTACTATAATTTTACGATTGCGACCTAATTTTCTATTTATGTCTAAATTTCCATATACTGAGATTATCGTAGCATCCTAAAGAATGTCACGACTAATAAATTTTATCAGAACAATTACAAATTACGACACGATTACGAGGAATCTCATGTAGAAGAAGATGCAATTGCGTCGAAACGACGTAACGTAATTTTTCCACAGGCTTATCGCGTTTATTAGGAGAGCCCGTGGATCTTATGGTGAGATCGCCAAGAACTCGTTCGTTAACAAGACGGATGACGAATAATCGCGTTTGCCAGCTGTAACCAGCTGAATTATAACACTGTTTGACATAAGACGTCAGCCTTTGCGTGCAGAGGCCTTGGTCGAAACGGGGCTTATTAAACGTGAAAAATCTCTGAACGGCTAATCGGTGACTAATTGGAAGCTGACGGTTAATTGGTGGTCACGAGAGACCTTGGGATCGATTTTTGCCTAAAACGGACGGTCTAACCGGGACATCTATTTCAGATGCTGGAGAACGAAAGGTCAGACATCGCGTATTGGCTCTTTTCCCGAGCTGGCTACCTCGTGATAACCATCTGCGAGCGCGAATCGCGCGCATGCGTCGCGAACGCGAACAAACGAGCGCGCCGAGGAAAATCGCGGGCTAACGTGCTGATGAAATTAGCGAGGACGTGTTTATCGTTGGAATTACCGTGGCAAGGAGGTTTATGGCTGTTGTCTGTACTCGGTACAGTGGCCAATAGCGCTACGTATGGAGAAAATTTTGAAACAGTACGAATTACGAGATGGATCGTAACGAGATTCCTCAAGATCCGAGATGTTGGTTTAACGCTGATTTAAATTCTTACGAAGCTACCAGATTCGGGATAAACAGTCCTGTATATGTTTTTTAACTTTCTTGTCACTTGTTTATCGAAAATTATGGCAAATTCTTAACGAAAGAACAGAGACGCGATCTTTGTTTTCAAGACAAAGAATTTGCTTGTGAAAGTATTTCAGGAAATACTTCAGCAACGTGTCGTTCCATTTCCGAAATTAAAATCCTTAAAATTGTACCGAAAATATAGAAAAATATGAAACTTCTTAGTAACAAATAGTAATTTCAATTAAATAAAGCAAAGATTGTGTCCAAGTAGAGGAAAAAATTCGATTGCTATTCAAGAGACCGAGAAAAAAGTGGGAAAAAATGATATCTACGTCTAACGTTAATGGGATGCGTAATTTCCAAAATGTCGATTTCGCGTTTAAAATTTTTCAAGCGATCGTCTAACTGCATCGACCAGTATAGGTTTCGCGATCAGCGTCGGAACAGGTATCGCAGAAATAATTCAAGGCAGGAGAAATCTGCATATCCTTGCATCGCGAAAAATTTCGTCATTTGTTTGTAACAATAAATTCAGGAGGGGGGAAAAATCGAAACAGAAAAATGACGATGTTCGCGCGATGAAAAAAATTGGGCCGTTAACCTTGTCTGACCGGTGCAGCTTTTACAGTCGCAACAAAAACGTAAACCGGTATTGGTCGCGTACGCCATACGCATTCTGATAGCTCTGCATAATACATGTAGGAATATCTTTGATAAAACGACATCGCGACTCGATAAACCGTCCTTCCTCCTCTTTGGTTTTTTCAAAAAAAGGGTTACGATAATATTTCAAGATTTCGATAAACGGATAATGGAGGATATTGTTGTAAATTCATGAAAATGCAGCTGTCTGAATCATGGTTGCTGTGAAATCGTAACTTCCGGTATAAGAAATACGTTTTCTCGTGCAATATATAATAACGGTAATAATATTGCGTTTTGAGAATAGGATGGATATTCGAGTTAGAAAGTTGGCAAAATTTTATCATACACGAGGCTTTATGCCGCCTTAGGTCCAATTAGAGTGAAATTAGATTTTATATAACCTTTATATTTTATAGAACGAAATTGAAAAATACAGCCAAGAAATTATAACGAATAATATGAAATATGAAATTCCACGAAATTAATACGTGCTTCCTGTTATAATTTCAGTTCTAACATACACTTCTACGAACTGACACCTATCGTATTATAGACAACATTAATAACTAGTAACACGGCAAACGAGCAGATCCACGAAATATTTCTACCGCCCACTTGCGCGATAATTTATCAACTAATAACATTCGCAAATTGGCGAGTTATAACTCATTGCATCGTTTTTTACGATTACGGACTTATTTACACACAAAATTCTATTTTTCCCAAGCAAATCTACCAGTAATGACAATTTCTAATCTCCGAAAGGTCGTTAAAAATATCAATTCAATCTCGAAAGTGCTCCCTAAATTAAATTACAACAACCCTAAAAGTAAAAGTTCCGTAATAAGATTCGAATCTCGCTGCCATCTTAATTCCAATTCACCTGACCGCGTGCAGTGCCATCTAGCGTCAAATTCGATCAACTGACAGATTCCCTTTAACGCGGCGCCGTGATCAAATCGATTCGTTTAATATTCCCGGCTCGTAAACTGTGACATTTTTACAACCGAATGCTTCTGTCTCCTTACGATCGCGACAATGCCTCGAGCACATCCTGTTCGTCGGAATCCGCGATTATAAACATTCGAACTGCGCGCAGTGAGTCACGCACGCGTTACATCCGAATAGCGCCGTTCACCGAAACGGAGAAGCGGCGGATACATCTCGCGTGTAATACTACCGTTAAAGGAGCCCACGGTCTGTCCGGGAGGAGAGGAGAGGAGAGAATAATCGAGCGGTGCCGCGGGATGAACGAGACGAGCATATTATGCAAGCGAGTTGCCTTGCAGAGCAAGCCGGTCAATGCCAAGGTGTACCACTACGGCCGCTGATACTCGTCCCTGTCAGTCCAAAGCCGGCAGCCTCATCACTGATAACTTCGCCGCGTGGTGAGGATCAGCCTTTGCCTCTCCAACACACGGCGAATCACCAGCCGCTCTGTAGCGCCAAGGCGAGTCAACTTAGGCATCGTGCCAGCTGGCTGCTCCAGTTAAATATATCGCTATTTCGCTTCTATAAGGGAAACTGAATTTTTTCTCCAATTATTCGGGAATTCCTAGCGGAATTAATCGCCCGATTTCCAACTAAATTAACGACGGATGGTTTCTGAGAAAATGGAATTTCCTGGCAAGTGACGGTTGGGTTCTGAGTCAGGTTCAGCTAGACGATTTTTTCAGGGATAATTTGAGGGAGGGGATTTTAGGATTACGTTGTACGAAGATTGGTGACCGATTTTCAGGCAAGGATTAATAAATTTTTAACTGGATTTATAAAGAGAATATTGGTAAAGAAAATTTTGGCAGGAAAATTACTAGAAAAATTAGAAGATTAATGAAGAGAACTTTTTTTAAACATAACAAGGGAGATTAAGTATTAACTTGAAATCAGTTGATGAGCTTGGAAAGAAAGAAAATTTAAGACTGGGAAAAATAAGGGAAAATTGAAGAAATAAAAGATTTCAAAAATAAAAGGTGGAAAAATTTAAAGACTCACTGGACGAAAATTAAATAAATATGTAAGAAAAAAAGAGTAAAAAGAAAATTCAAATTCGTGGTTTGAAATTTCTGATCGATACGATTACGTTAAATACATAGAAACTGCATAAGGTACTGCTCTGATATCGGGTACCTCAACTCGGCCGTGTCAAACGAGTTCTACTTGTCTCGCATTTCGACTGCTCGACACGTCTTTGCATTAGAAACTTCATCCTTCGAGTAAAAGCAGAACGAATCGATCTTCGTAAACGCTTGATTTAAAACAACTTCGAAAATCATTAAAAACCGGACTTAACGAAGAATTTTTTTCCCAAAAAGCGTCACAAACGAAATTCGTTGTTACGGGGGAAAAAATAATTGCCTTTTGTTTTAAACGTCGTGACAAAGACAAGTCGAACTCCGAGCTGGTTTCAGCTTTCACCGTTTCGTTACGTAAACGCGGAGTTACGAGTAACGAGGATGGTCTGAAAATTTGGAAATTCGAGAAATTTCGAGAAACCCCGTCGCCGCTAATCGACCGACGGACAGTAGAAAAGAAATTGCGGAAGGAAAATTTCTTTTGCAAAATTTGAATACGAACTTTCCAATGTTGAGCGCGGAACACAATGGCGTATTATTCTATCGAGTGCTTAGGAACAAAAAGAGTGAAAGTAAATCGAAGGAGGACAAAACGCAAAATCACGAGAACCACAGAACGAAAGGAAAATCTGTTATGTTTCTCCTGGCGCGAGAAAATAGAAAGAACAAGGTATCCTCTGTCGAAGGCGTGAAATTGGCAGGAAATTATAATATAAAAAGAGTCGAAAGGCGGATGACGAAAGGATTCAAAAGCTGAGATTGACGTGATTAGACTGTCGATGCGAACGACACTCGAGACCAACACGTTTTGTGGGCCAATGACCTACAAATCGTAAATATCCGCCGATATTCCAAAAATAATACCTCGATCGGTAATGAAGTATTACCTAACAAACTTCATTTACATACTTCATTAACTCTTATTCAAATAAACAAGGAACAATCTTCATAAGCACAACTTCGAACAAAAAATCTCAGGCATACATAATATTATATGAAAGCTAGGTTTAAGGTTAGAAAGGTTCCGCTAGTTCGAGAAACTAATCCTCTAGTGAAACTATGCCTGAAAACAATTCCAACCTACCTTTAACAATACGCAATTCTGCGTTGCAACATTTTCAAATTACGATGTTCAAGATCCCACACACAGACCTCCATCTCGGATACCAATCACTCGCGTTAATTTCTCCTGCGATAATTCTAACCTACCACCCGATAACCTATCACGCGCTCTATATGCATCACCAGGGAATTACGAATTAACGATCGAAATCCCTTGGGATTATCGAAGGAAAACGACACGCCTAACTTGGTTCGATTGCTCGGCGAAAGAGGGCAGAGCGTCTGTCATAACAGGAAGCATAGCCAAACGAGCGCCGCGCCGAAAGTAGCTCGCAAGTGTTAGCAACGGCGTTAAGGAATTAATGCTGCTCAGCGAGCGCGACGCGAAACAAAAAGGAAAGTAGCTGAAAGCGTAAACCGAATTGGATAACGTCTCGGGGAGTCTGGTGGCTCGGCGCATGCGCGGTGGTGGATTCGTCGCACGAGCCGCGCAACGTGTTACCGCGAAACTCTGTTCGCTCGGCTCTTTCTTCCACTCCTCTTTCGGCCGATTTCACGCTCCTCGTTTTCCGTCGTTTCGATCCAACGATATCCGACCGATAAACCACCGCTGGCAAACGGCTGCTGAACCGCCCTCAGCCTTTCACCGGCTCTGCCGAACGCCGCCGTTTCCCCCGCCGCGATTCAATGCCATTTCGTTGCACGCGCTTTTGATGACCTGCATTCAAGGCCGCGAGAGAGCGCGCGAGGGAGTCGCGATCGAAACGGAGATCGATTAGTCGCGTTGGGGTTAGGTGCGGATGCACGACCCGCCGTCGTTCGCATTTTCTATCGAGGTTAGGTTGCGCGCGCATGCGCTTAACGCTCGTCAAGCTTAACCCGTTTGCAGCATTAAGCGGAATAATCCGTACCCAATAACTGTTATTTATTTACCTTAAATTTATTTACCATGCAACTACCTACAATAATAAATATTTATGTTACAGCGACGTATAAAATGACTTTATTTTATAGTACGTATAATTTTTGAATTCAATATAAATAAGAGTTTGTATGTTACGCTTAATTTCAATCAAAGGCTCGAAAGATTCTCTTTAGAGCAAAGACGCAAATGGGTTAAGCATTGACGTATTTGTACCTGCGATATAGCGTATTTAACTATCGTTACAGTAACACGTATACCACGTCGTTTTTGTTTTCTCGTTTCATATCAATTTTTAACGAGAATGGTATTTCCTCTGGTAATATTTTACGAAAGTGTAGGATGTTTTTCGTGCGTCTGTTTTTAAATATTCGTCTCCTTAGGTAAATAATATAATCAGAGATATACCGTGGTTTTTAACAGGTGATCGTAGCAATGATGCTACGCGTATAAGCGTGCGGTGTGGGTATTGGTATCGAATCGCAGTCAGGTCTTATTGCTTGTTTACACTGATACTTAATATTCGCTAGAATGTTTAACGACGACCACGGGGTCGCCACTCTCGCGAAGTCATAGTAACCTCGTCAGATACTTTTGTAAGAGGAACTGCGGCGTTTATAACTCCATGATGCGAATAAACGAGTTTGCAGACTCGTCATAGGAAATGCAAATCTCTCGAGTCCTATATTATCGTGCGACCTAACGTAGATCAGTGATATAATAATCAACACCAACTTTTTGTTTCTTTTTTTTTCTTGAAAAGATATAAGGACAGAGATAAGTCTGTACTACTGTCCAAAAATTTTAAAGCGAATGTCTTAACAATTGGAAATTTACCAGAAATAAGGATTCTAGAACCTTTCCCTTAACCTTTCCAGTAAAGCAGAGACTCGCGGTGTAGCGTTATCTCACGGTCGAAAGCAATATGGCGCAAGAGGATTTATCGCCGCGATGTCAGTGACGTAGTCGTCACGCTTTCGTTGAATAATACACGAGATTCGTCAGAAAAATGATATCAATGGCCTACTAAGAATCGGTGTAAGTTGGCGTAACAAAGGTCAATTAGATAAAACTTAACGTCATCGTACATAAGCCTCCAGTGTTTGTTGACTAAAGTCAACGATCGTAGTCGAATAACGTCGAAATTGTTATGAGATTATTATGAAAATAGTAACTATAACTCCTCGTCACTTGCATATTTCGGTATCAGATGACTCGTGAGACTTAAATCTCCCAAACTCCCCACCCAAATTTTCTCAAGCACGTTGACCTTGAAAACGCGTTGACACTTCGGCCAATAAAAAAAATACATCGTTTACGACTGCATTAACGAATGCGTGACTATCTCGATGCAACCGATTCGCACGCATTCCACGCAAAAACTCTAAAACACAGCATCGCGCGCATTTAAAAAATTATTTTATATTTATATTTCGACACCGTTTTGTTCCGTCAACGTCATTTCATCTCCTACTAATCTATGCGGAACAGTTACTCAATTTTATCTGTTTAATTAGAACGAAGAACTCGCTGCTAGTAACTTTTTTGTCCCCGCGAGCGAAGAGTCTAGGGAATAGGGGTTTTAGGAGGTTAACTACATCTAATCACCGGCTTTTCTATCTGCATAGACACGCAGGCACCGCTGTCGTCATGCTAGACACTGAATTACAGTCGAGAGTTACCTAGAACCGAGCAGGCGACCTTTTTAGAACGGTTCTGAACGAAATCACCGGGGCCTAGAGCCTTGCTAATGGCAGAACTAGAAAATCTGGCTTCGAGAAACGATATTACGGCAAGTCTGACCGTAACGACAGCGTAACGGCACCTGCCACGCCAGGGGGATCGTTCTCTCTGAGATCGCGTGGCGAAAAATCGGCAATCCACGTTGCGGAACGGGCAAAACCAAGCTCGTTGATGTCGCAACAACCTCCTCCGATCTGTCTGCCCTTCGCGCGCGCGCGAAAGTACAGAAATGGAGCAGTTCGCGAAGGACTTTCGATCGAGGATGGAATTTGAGTCACCTTTGCTCGCGATCTTTTCGCCGAGGAATCGAAATCTCGCGTCTAAGCGGTTATGCTAATCGTTCGGTTGAAATTTCGCGAATGTCTAGCCTGACCTGTTGCTAGGCTCTGGACGGAACAGGGGGAGTTGGATCTCTGTCAGCGACTCGCTTGATCTACGACTTCTCGCTGGCATGCCGAGGAGAATCCAAATGTTCTACGCTGTTGTTTTGAAATACCCTGTTGTTCCTCGTCGAGATCGAGTTCTGTCCGTGACAGATTGGCCGGTGTTAAATCATCGTGAAAACCGAGGGACACTCGAAATTCCGTGTGTCAAGATGTCTCGGCTTAATTCGCCGGTCGAATTCCCGAAAAATGAAACACGAAGGTCGCACGAGGCGATAAATTTCGCGTGTCCGTTTTCGGAAGCTTAGTTCGGAATCTGGGGAATTATTAACACTATGCCGTGCGTACATGTCATCGAGATTCTTTCGTTTGGCGCCAGTACGACTGACTCGCGTCGTTTCGCTTGTCGTCGGGAGTTTTAGAGGTCCTCGAGAGACAATAAATCGTCAAGTTTTCACGAGTTTTCAATCGTCTATTTTCTCGAAATTGCCTGATATCTTTCGCATGGTACCAACGTGATACCACCGAACGGCATAGCGTTAATATCTAGATCTATCGCGTCCACGGGTAATTAATCCCGAATTTAATTAAGCAATCGTATCTGCACAAATCGAATCTATTTCGTTCGTTACGTAACTGTGCTAGATCGTTGGGCAATTTGATCACTGCTCCAAAGATAAGTCCAATCGCTCCAATCCATCGAAAGACACATCTTTTCGTTTATCCTAAAATACCCCGAGAATAGTCGTTGCAATGATCAAAGAAGCAGAATAATCTATTCGGATGTATCGTAAAGCCTTCACCTACGAGCAGACATCTCCTCGAGTTCGGTCTGATAATTCGATGTCGATCGTTTAAATCCCTTATCGAGCGAAAAGGCTGACAATGCGTGGGGCAGGAAAGTGAAAGCTTCCGTTTCGAAATGGTTTTTTCGTTGGCAAGCAATGGCCAGCCGATTCGTGCAACCAGCAGCCCCGATCGAGGCGAACGATCCTCGAGCAAGACGATATCGCGATCGCGTGAACCGTGCGAATCCCAGTAGACAACCACTTCCTCCTTTCCAGCTGGACGTGTCGCTTGCAAATGGCTCCACCTTTACAAACGAACGTCCTTGAACGAACCGGTGCACCGCGAAAGGTGATGAAAACCGGCCAGTCACGTGTATCATGTCGGTGCGAGCGGTTGCTAGTCAGCTTCGCACTGTCGTCGCGCGTTCAGCTGATTCTCTGCTCGATCTTCGCCCCGATTAGGTCTTCGTGAACCAGGAAGACGCGTTCCAGTGATCGATAGAAGGATCGAAAGATCTTCAATCTATATCTTGATATCTATAGAAGGATTGATCTATGATCTATTTAGGCCTCTGTGCATCGAAGGAACTCGTCGAGTGCTTAACAAAGGATTGGAAAGACCTTCGCTGGAAATAGAATATCTAACAGTTTAACGTCATTCGATCCATCTATATCCTATCTGAAGTGCATCCCAGTGCTTGATAGAAAGACTTTCACTCGGTATAGAGTACCTCTAACGTGATCGATAATTTAAGAAGATACTTCTGTGAGTGACTTTTCTCTAACAATCCTGTCATCTATCCAAGTTTGTTCTTTCCGAATCTGGAACGTGTGTTCAAGTGACTTTTATTTAGTCAGGAATATCACCGATACGTTTGGGAGTTTAAGAAAATTCTTATATCAAAATATCACTGACGTGTTTGACAATTTACAAAGACACTTTTGTTTCCGTCTTCTTTGGAATAATCACCTGATCGATACACAGCCTGTTTAGGTTTCCAACGCAAGCATCGGAAGANTGTTTCCGTCTTCTCTGGAATAATCACCTGATCGATACACAGCCTGTCTACGTTCCCAACGCAAGCATCGGAAGACCTGTGTTCAGCAGAAATACACGGTGTAAAATACCACTGACACGTTCGACAGTTCAAGAAGATCCCTCTGCGAGTGTCTTCTCTGGCAAACTCGCGAGACGGATGCTGAGATTGCAGGAGCGATCGTGCGCTATCTCGGTCTATCTCGACGAGTGGTTGGAAAGCGTGTTTAAAGGAAAAGCGATGCGATCGAGTCTCCAGAGACGTGACTGACCTTCGAGAGACGCGTTCACGAGCGGAGAGTCCTCGTTGGCGGAAGCGGGTCTCGCGGTCGCGGAGGAAAGCGAACAGCTGACGCTAGAACGGTCGGCTAATGCGTTTTGAATTGACGGGAGCGCGCATCCGTGCCGGACAGACGATTACTCTCTCAAAGCAGCCACTTCCGAGCCGGAGAAAGCAAAGTACACGAGGTGTCCAGCTGACAATGAGCGAAGACGCGTTACGCGAGCAATCCTCGGCGCGCGGATTAGATTAGGCGTTATCGGGACGCACGCGAGTCTCTCTCTCTCTCTCTCTCTTTCTCTCTCTGGAAGAGGATGATCTGTGACGGTAATAGAGGTGAAACGAATCGACGGGTCACGATGGAATTTCTCGGTTCCGTCACGTTTTCGTTCCGTTTCGATTAAAAGGCCGCTCGCGGAGAGAAATCGCTGCCACTCGCGGTAAAATATCGCCGCGAAACGCTCGCGAACGAGTCGTGTCGTGTGCGAGCACTCTCGTCAACCTGAGGCACTGAAAACCGGCGTTCCCCTCGGAAGAAGCGCATTATTGCATGTGGCAACTCGATTACAGACCACTCGACGACGTCCTGCTGAACGATTATCGTGCAGAATCGCGGCCGCTCCGGAAACCGGGAGAAAGGTACTCTTTTTATTCATCGCAACGTGCTATCACGGTGTTTGATAGATTAAAAACACGTTTCCGATAGAAGGTTTTACAGACGAACCGTAAAACCGCGCAGAGATTACAGTCTTCTCCGTGTTCTTCTAACGGTCAATATTTTTTAACGATTTATTCCTTTTTTTTTAACAGTCAAGCATTTTCTGGCGATTTTAAATGTTTCTTTTTAAACCAAGTAATCATTTCTTCATCGGTTTCCGGTATTCTTCAACCATCAAGTGTATTTTGTAGTTTTGTTTGTAGTATACGTATGTTAAGTTATTTTCTACAAACGTTTCAAACAATTTCGAGTATTTATCCGAGTTCTTTTCAAACCACAAGTGTTCCCTGAAGTTTCTCTACACCTCGTGAAAACCGTAACACGTAACACGTATCTTTTTCAAAGCATAACAAAAACCAAGAGCCTGAATATTTCATTGCAACTCGAAACAGCTACCGCGTCGTTAAAAACTGGAAAACCTTCCCGACCTTCACCTCCACAATTCTCCCTTAACCTACCTAGCCCAGACCACCTGTTACTGATTCGGTAATCCTGCCATTCCACGGTAGTCCGATTCGCGAGCAGTCATAAACAATCGATTACCACCATGGCTATTCGCCTAATCAGAACCGAGGACTAAAACCTCGTTATCCTTCCGAGCGACGGTGATAAATCGCGAAGCTCAATTAACTCGGTTGAAGCATCCTTCGAGTTCCCTCCCCGCGAAGCCGAGGGAGAGACGCGTAGATAAAGGCAGTAAATTCAGATGGTTGTCGGAAACATGGCGCGGCGCGGCAACGTTACTTCCGCGAGATCGGCGGGCCCGGCCGGGGCCCGACGCCCATCGCGCACCAGCCCCGCGCAGGAACGCGAGAGCCTGGCTCTGTTACTCGGTTGCAAGTCATTACGCGCGCTGGGTACTCCAGTGACCCGTGAACGTTTGTCGACCGTTCACCAACTGCTGGCAAGGGAAAGGCGTGGCCCCCTCCGGTCCCGCATTCCCGTATTACAGCAACTCGCGTCAATGGGTCCGGCGAATTCGCGAAATCCGCGCTCACCGTTTCGACGTTCCCCGATAGAAATCCTTGCTGAATTTCGCGAATTCCATTCCGCTGATTTTATCGTGTTTCCCTGGAAGAGCTATCCGCGATCGAAAGTACGATCGTGGCCTCTGTCGGTGAACGAGGGAAATAAACATGGGTTCTTCGGTAGAGACCTCTCTCGAGATAACGGGGTATCGCTTTGACCATATTTTCGTGTGTGGTAAATGACGAAACTGACTTGGTTCCCGTGAAAATTCTGTTGGTAAATTCTAAAACGAGAAGGTGTCGTTCGGTTTTGTCTAGACTTAAAAACACGGATTTTTCGGTGAAGACCTCTGTCAAGATCTCGGGTTGTCGCTTTGACAATGTTTTCCAGTGCAAAACAGTGGTAAATGGCGAAACTGAGAGTTTCGGTTCCCGTGAAAATTCTGTTGGTAAATACTAAAGCGAGAACCTGTCGTTCGGTGTTTTCTGGATTTAAAAACACGGATTCCTCGGTGGAGACCTCTGTCGAGATTTCGGAGCACCGCGTTGCTAATATTTTTGAACCTGATCGACGGTGAATGCTGAAGCGAGAAAGTGTTTCGACGATTCGAGAAAAACGCGGTACAAAATTGAAATTTGGCGTGTGAAAAATTTTTTAGAGTCGGACGATAATTTTTTCGTTTGAAAAACACGGTAGTCGAAGTACCGTAGGCGTGAAAAGTGTCGTTTCGCTGTAGACGCGAGTGAGAAGGTGGTTCTAAACTTTTAGTTGGCAGTGTACGTAGAATCTTCCCTGGAACTCGAGGTTTCAGACCGAAGGGATCACGTGTTTCAA
Organism: Euglossa dilemma; assembly: GCA_002201625.1. Taxonomy (NCBI): domain Eukaryota; kingdom Metazoa; phylum Arthropoda; class Insecta; order Hymenoptera; family Apidae; genus Euglossa; species Euglossa dilemma. The sequence continues at coordinate 123,593 of NIJG01000091.1, read as the reverse complement.
TATCAGTTTCTAATAACATGAATTACTATTTCCATGCAATAGTTGAGAAAATGTTACCGTTTCAATGGGGAAAGCAAAGTTACTCCCGTGGAACGGAAACACCTCCAGAGAATAAACTTGTACTTTCCTTGCGCCAGATGACAGTCGCCTCGCGACTCGAACGGTATCGCGAAAATTATCAAAATCACTATGAATAACAATTTCTCTACTTCCGTACTAAAAACTTCTAAAACAATTATTCAAACCGATTTCTCTAATTTTTAATTTAGCTAGTCCCGCTAAAAAGACTAGACGCGATCGCTTATTTTAATTCTACGACACTGAAATTGTTAAAATGATTAAAACGATTAGGTTAGGACTAGTATCTGTCACTGAAAACAGACAATTGCGTTTGGCAAAGATAACGGTGACTTTTATCGAAATGGAAATACAATGTAACATAACGATAACGTAATACGATACATATGATAATAATTAAATTATTCGTAGAGATATTACCGATGTACTGTATGTCACAGATCAGTAGTTCAGGCGTTAATTAACGCCGACTGTCGCATCGATTAAAACTCAAAGGTACCGCGAGAAACACCGCAAAAAAAACTAGAGTACTATAAGGAACAAAGAATCGTAGCACGGAACGAAAGGTAGAGAATTATTTAATTCTCGTTTCAGATGATGGAAAGAAGCGCACGGAAGCTCCTTCTGGCAGCAGCGCTGGTGGCCTGCCTATCAATCGTGGCATCGTCATCTAACAGGGAAAGGCGGCACGTCGGCGTAGAAGAGCCGAGTCATCGTGCAGACGGGACGTACACGCCGGTGAACCGCAGTTCCAAGTCATCGACCAGAGACAACGAGATAACTACGGAAGCCGGAAGGAAAGTGTCGCACAAACTGATCGGTGGCCACTTGCGAGCGAACGCGAAGCAAGAAACGTTCTGGGACGATGGGATCCTGGTGTCGTCGGCTGGAAACGGCAGAGAGACCAAGTCCAATCGCAAAGACGAGGATGACGAGAAGAAGACGCTCTCGCAGCAGGTGAAGGAAGGAAAGTACGGGCTGATCCAAAACGAGATCTACGAGAAGAAACCTAAACGACCGGGAATTATCAGCTACCTGGGCAACCCTGATGTTCCGAAGGACACCATCGAGAATTTAGGTGGTCTAGACGAGGACGAGATTTGGTTGGCCGAGAACCACGTGTTGGTACTCAGAGGCGGGAAATTTCCTGGCCACGAGACGACGCAAGGTAGCGGCGACAGCTCGCAGACCTGGCCACCCATCGACGATTACAAGGCGCCCGGGAGACAGGTCAAGATACCGGCCAAGCCAAAGATACCGCCGCCCTTTCCGGTACAACTCACGGAGGGGGGCCCGATACAGATCATCGGGCCGAACGGCACCAAAGAGGTTGGCAATGGGACCCTCGACTACAAGGCAGACCCGACGTTCACCAAGGGGCTACTATCACCGGAGGGCCCACTCTACCTCCTAGCCAACGCGAGCATCATGATGTCGGACGCGAAAATCTCCAAGAACGCCTCCTCCTTGGAGGACAATCCCAAAGACAGGGACGAGAAATCGAATCCTACACCGCCGGTCAGTTTCCCGCCTTTCTATCACGCGATACCACCAGGCGCAGTGTTCGTCCCACCGCCCAGCAACCAGTCCGACTACGACGAGGAGGATCAGTCTATTTATTATCCGCCCCCGTACAGCTTCCAGTACCAGGTGGACAACTCGACGTCGGTGCCACCGGGTCCTTTGGTGCCTGGAATTATCCTCCCGCCCCCGCCGAACTTCTTCTCTGCTCTAGAAGAGAAGAAGCCTACGACGAAGAAGTACACCAAGCGACCAGAAACCACTCCAGTGTCTCCTCTACCTAGACCCAGGCCGACCTACTTGCCGCCTAGGAAACTCGCCACTAAACAACAGAAGGGCACCACGATGCTACCAACCGTAAAACCCAGGTTGAACGTGTCTGGTGTTACTAAAGTATACGGGAGAGTTACGCACAGGAATTTGACGGAGACCACCACCAGGTCTAATCCAAAGGCTATTCCGTACATCGAGATCACGACGTCCGCGCCGGATAAAACGACCACGATCGATAATCCGGAGTTCTATAACGTTTCCCCGGTGATAAACCAAGTTGCCAGTCAAGAGAACAAGAATCAAGCCTGGTCCGGCATAGTGACCAGTAAAACGATTCCCATAGTGGCCTACTACGCCACTTCGACGCAATCCACCTTGGAGAGGCCAGTGGAAGTGACGCCGGCCTCGATAAAGAGTATCGTCACTACCAGCAACCCGGAACGATCGCCCAGTCAGGCCTCTTACTACTTCTACGAGGAATCCAACGAACCCTATCGCACCACCCCGACCCAGATTTATTACAAGACCACCACGGTGTCGCCTTTCTACGAAACCGTGACACAGCAAAGGGACGAAGGGAAGAAGAAGCAGTATTACAGCGTGGAAACTGTCCCATCGCGGGAAACCTCCAAGGACTACAGTATTAAGTACATCGGTTCACCGGTGAAAAATTCCGGACCTATCCGCTACAGTGGCCCCGCGGTCACGCAAAGTCCGTCGAGGTACGAGAGCGGATCGACCAGGAGCCAAGGTCAACGTATGTTACCCGATCACGCGCCTCTTTACTATCGGACCATATCAGCTCGGCCAGCGGTCCCCGTGCAAGCCTACTACACCACCTCGAAGCCGCAAAGCTACTACAGGCAGGAAGCGAAATCGAAGCCGATTTATCAGTACAGCTTCGAATCCGCGGATTACTCGAAGCGTGGCGAACAGAAGCAGCAAGCCAACGCGTTCAACGAGTACGAGGATGCGAAGATCAACGGGAACTACAACGGTCAAAGGTACGACTACGAGAACGAGTCGGTACCCCAGAAAAGGATCAGGCCTCCCCAAATGTACAAGTTCCGGCAACCGATCTATCCGACAACGACGGACCACTCGGTGATAAGCACCACCCCGAATCCTCAGCAGGTCTACTACACTCAACAGGACGAGAAGTTCCTCGACGAAGTGACGAAAGAGTACTTCACGATCTTTGGCAAGAAGCTGCCGCATAAGGGTATACCCAGTACTACTCCCATATACTCCAAGTCGAACAGCGTTACCGAGAGACCCGATTACGATAACGCGGACGCCTACGTGGAAAATTTCGACGTCCCGGAACCGCCGGTGTACAAGACGCCTGACGTCAAGGTTCACTACGGAGATCAGTCTCAAAGACCGTATTCTCTGAAGGATGACATTCTCGTCAACTACAGACAGCCTCTGCCACCCCTCAATCCGGACAGCGAGTTCATCGCGGTTGGCGAACCTAATCAGCAACGACCATCCACCAGCTGGGACGGAATACCCAACGAGCAACCTCTAGCATCGATCCGTGCCTACCCACCAGCAGCCCTGGTGAACACGAGGAACGGATCGCCCACCAACTACGTACCGGTGGTAGAGTCTCCGGATGAGCTGGACGAGTATCCCCAATTGCCCATATCGTTAGAAGACGATATCAAAGTGAACTATCGCGACCCGAGACCCACCATAAACCCCGACGCCGAATTCATCGAGCCTATCCCCGTGCCAGAGAATCAGCCGGGAAAGCCAAAGGCCTATTTCGCGTACCGATTGCCAGGCGACGGCGGCCACTTTTACTTCCTAACGCCGCAGGCAATCACGCAGAGACCAGAGCAAAGTCCCGGTCACCTCTACTCCAAGTCTAGGGGAACGAGACTGCTGAGACGTCGACGGAGACCTGGCAACGTGTGATAGAAAATGCCAGAGGCAGCCGCGCAATGCCATAGTATAATCATCGAGGACGCACGATGGAAACGCGTGTCATATGTCGCGATAGTCAACGACGAGAAACCGTTTGCGTACCGTTACTAGGATATTTATTCTACGTGTAAATATATATACGTGTATCTCTTGTATGCGTAACGTACGATTAAGCTAGATGATTATCGACGCCTCGTTTGCGATATATAAAATGCTTAATTTATGCGACCTTAACCCATCATCCACTTCCTCCCCCGCCGCTTTAGATTGATACAGATGAGACATGTGTGTGTGTGTGTGTAACACGTCGCTCACGTGCGACGATAGGTGTGCGTGGGTCCTTTAAGAGACCACGTGTACTCGCGCGTTGTCTGTGATTAATGATAGTAAACGCGTACCGTGTACATATAGTTACGATTGACGATACGTAGGTTCTGTCGTAGAACGCTGAATATGCATTTTCATAACCCGAAATATGTTGTACGAGACATGCATGGAAATAAATATCGTTTACGAAAACGAACCTCATTGCGAGCAAATCGATAAAACGTGATTAGCACGAGGATCGGAGCAATCTCATAGACAGTATTTCGAATTCTATTGCGATATCGATTAGGCTATTAAGAGTTTTCGATCATTCGAATGATTTGTTGTAAATATACGCGTAATGAATCCGATTGACGTTGCCTGGACGACATTGTTATTTAGGGTTCAACTAGATTATAAACAATCTTTTTAGATAATACGTGACTTTCGATGTAGTGACAAACGATCTTTAAGGAATCGATTGTTTAAAGTTAAAAATAAAATGGATATTTAAAACCAAAAAATTCGGAATTGAACTCTGTCGGTCTTCCGTTGAAAACCATGATGCAAATATTTCGCGCAAGGACTATTTTTAATCGTTGCTCGCGAGCACAGGTATTAGATATAAACGACTATAAAAACGTCTAGCTACTTAATTGATAAAAATAAACGATGCAAGAAAGACTTACCGGTGTCGATTTCCTGCGCCTGCGTTGGATCGGGTAATGGTTCATCGTGCAGTCGTAAATATACTTCCATTGCACATTTCGCTGCTTTAAAATAAAATGGATGAGCTCGAAGCACATCTTCTAACCTTAGAAGACTCACGTAAGACCTCAAGGTCATCTTTCTCATACAGTAGGTATGAAAGTCGAACTGATCTTCTATGATTTCAGAAAAATGCTATAATCGATAGAATTCGTTTAAGAGTGGGTAATTATAAATTACTTGCGAATATATATATTGAAACTTACCCTGTCAACTTCGTGACATTTCTTTAATGCCTCTCCATACTTTCCGAGACGTTTATAAGCATTAGCTGCTTCCGTCTGAATCCACATACACTGCATTTCGTTTAAATTTTCCATAGCTAAAACTCCTTCCCTGGTAAACCTGCCACACGTTTCTTCCGCCTCTTTGATGAGGTTTGCACGCAACATATACTTGGCACATTTGGAATTGATATATCGATCTGCTGTGTCTAATCCTTGTGCTTCGTCTAACCATTTATAAGCCTCTTGAACATTACCAGCATGCTAATAGGGACAAAATATATATATATAAATTAAAGCACGTTGATAACGCTATTGAGGAAACATGCTCCAATCGTGTATAGAATTTACCTTATAAATGCGACCTTTGGTAACAAAAAGTTCTATAAGTGTAGGAGTATGTTCTATGGCAGCATCAATTTCATGTAGCGCTTTTTCTGTAAGTCCGAGATGATCATAATGTTGTGCTAAATAATAATAAGTCCATAACAGTGCCGAAGCTGGCTCTCGCGGATTATCTTTTTCCTGATCGCTAAAATGCCCATGAGCTTTTAATGCTTCCTTGTACTCCAAAACCAAAGACTGTATAATATCAACCTTTTGTTGATTAACATATAGGGACCGAAGATTTACAAACAGAGGTGGTACGCCTTTATGAAGGCCTATAACATAAATAGAATAAAATTACTACGATACATTAAAGATCTTTCAAAATGAACGAAAGAACCATAAATCATACCTCGTCGTAAGTACCGGTCGACTAATGCTTTAAACTCGTCCCCCATAGCATAATTTAATTGTAAGCGACGCGGTGCTAACGCTCGGGGAAACAATTCTTCGTATCTTTGGAGCATAGCTAATGTTTCTTCTGGTTTAGCATGTCTTTCAGCCTCAGCTAGCCTAGCATAATAAGTTGTATTTTCAGGATTTATATTTAAAAGTTCCTTATAAACCTGTGCTGCTTCTGCATACTGTTGTAATTGTAATCTTAATTTACCTAAGAAAATGAAGTATGACATTATTAAAAAGATAATCGTTACGAAATTAATAATTTTTACGATTAAATTATAGGAAATATGTAACTTACCGTATGTTTCTTTCACAGTAACTTTATCAGAAATTTTATCACTATATTTGTCGAGATGTTTCAATGCTTGTTCGCATTCTCCTGATTCTTGAATAACCATATTTTGATACAATAGCAATTCACTATGCTCATAATCACAACAAATCTATAGATTTTAAAAATATTCCTATATTACATACTATCACCAGCTATATTTAGTTACAATTTCCATTATGATAATTAAAAAGGAATCAAATCTATATACTGTATTATTTGAAGTAAGATATTCTTTTCCTTATACAATGGAAAATTATATAACATTAAAATACATACCATTGGTGAATTTCGAAATGTGTCTAAAATTTTTAGTGCTGTTTCATAATCTTTTAATAAGTGATATGAGATAGCAAAACCAATCCATGAAACACGCTGTGTAGGACGTAACATAAATAACTGATATCTTGTGTCCTAAAAATGATACGAATACAAGTATTAATATAAAGGATTACATTCATAGCGGTATGTGTAAATAAAATTATTGCTCGCTTAAAATTGAATTCGTATTATTTTAAATATATGTATCCTGATATTCACACAATAGTTACTACATTGTTTCATTCGTTTCTTTTAGATGTTATATAACTTTTCTATCAAAATTCGTTAATATCTTATTTGTGAGTAATTAGTGGCAATATATGCGTATGATATTATTTGTAAATGTAACAAATTGCATAATATTAGCATTAGACAAAGATGAGATTAATAATACAAATTCATAAGAGATAAACACCAGCACAAAACTAATTATACACAGATGATGAATAGGAATTAGGTTCTTTACATCAATTTACCTTATAACCCTCCAGATCCCTCATTTGAATTTGAAGCATTGATAAGTCCCTAAGAATTTGAATGTTATCCTTATCCCATTTAAGGGCATTTCTATAACACTTAATAGCTTCATCATATTTCTTATCCGAGCGTTGTAGAAGTCCATAAACGTGCCAACAAACATGAGATTGCAAATCATTCCTAAGACCTCTCCGGACATGATCGTATGCTTCTTCCTTGCGACCTAAGCAGTTCAGAGTGAGACCTTTCATTGCCAAGGTCTCTCCATGTTCACTAAATTTAGGGTTTGATAAAATTTGCTTTGCAAACTTTATCCCATTTTTATACTGTTTGTGTTCGTAACACCTCTGCAAGAAACATAAATACGTTTCATAGGATAAAACGTTTTCATGATTTCAATACTATGTACTTGAATAAACTGGCATTATAGAGTATTGTAAAAGACAAACAAGAAATCACGTTTTCATTCATAAGATCAATAAAATTTTTATGATCTGCGATTGCCAGTGAATTTTTTGCAATTTTTCGAAGAGTGCTTCATCATTAGAGCATGATGAATACTCCTATTAGCCGGAGAGTGGGGTCCAAAACAGAGTATTTTGATTACATATTACTCACCAGAATTCGTTTAAACAAGGCATTTTCTTTGGGTGGCAAGGGATTGCTGGAGGGCATTTTTGTATAAACACAAAAATATAAGGCCTTTTCCACCCGGTAAACTTAATTTTCACCACAAAACCTCGTGGCCACAAACGAAGAAGTCGATCTTCGATCACGTGATCATCTGCGACAATGCTGTTCCGCCGGAAGTTCTAAATCCACGGTACCGCTCACTTTAATATATCTCCTGACTTTTACAAATTAATAAACAATAATAATACGTTCGTTACGTATACTGCCGTTTATATTCCGATCTCTACGGTGCGTTCGATGATTTTACCTTTTCCGGAATTGCATGAAATATATATTTGTAAGTGATGGTAGCTAACGCTATTCAAGGAGCATTTCTATGAAATGACAAAGATTATGCAATTGAAACATCATGTGTAATGAAAAATAATAAATATATAATAAATATAAGAAAATTTTCAAACTCTTTTTACGCGGTTTTCAACAATATATAATTTTATAAACATATTATACATATTGGATTGTGAGTATTATCAAGCACCATTTTCAAACTGTTCACGCCATGATTGGTCTGCTTTTAGAAACAAACCGTATATTTTGTATGTCCACATGAACTTTAAAGGAGTGGGTTAAACAATGTAGTGTTGGAAAATAAGGATAATAAAATTATAAAAAATTTGTAATTTATATGTAGAAAATTATGCTCTTCTATTTTATGTGAGCATTTTGGAAATATTGTGCAACGTGTGGGAGAAGATTTATTTATGCATGGTGCAAAGCCATTAGGTTTGATTCGTCTTACAACAAAACTTTCTGCAGCCAAGGTATGACTTAAAATATTTTAACTTATCTTTCCTTTTTTTGTTTAAATGCATTTATGATTTGTACATCTGTTATTAATATTTAATATTGTTTTTAGATCAAAGAAGCATTATGTGTTTTAATAAAATATGGTTTTGTTACGTATCAGGAAACAGAAAAAAGGATGGAATATTCTTTAAATTATAAGAAAGTTTTAATTATTCTTCGTTACCCAAGGTAATACACAGTTTATGTAGGATAAATTTTACCAGTTTTCCTTTATAGATAAAATAAGTAAATAAAAATGTTATAGATTAGATATTTTAATTTTAATAGGTATATGTTCTTTGTAAAAACAGTTTGTGGAGATGAATGTGAAATGATGCTGGAAGCAGTATTAAAGCACGGGAGTTTGACAGCTTCTGAAGTAATAGTGAAAGCTTATAAAAGAATAGAACAGTCATCTTGTACGTAAAATTATATTTTAAAGATTCATTTTAAAAATAATTATATTATGTTAAAATGATTTGAAAGGAAATTTTTTTTAATTAATTATTTTCTCATATATTTAGCTGAAGTACAACCATCGGTTCCAGCTTTAAAGGAGAAATTTGAGCTTCTCGTTAAGAATCAATTTTTAATGCGTAGTTTACCTACAGATTCAATTGAAGAGAAAACAAATGAGAAACCTGATTTTAGACTACCAGATCTGAATTTAGCTGCTATTACTAAGAAACTAGAAGGCAATAACAGCGATCCTGGAGATAATAAAATTTATTGGAAAGTTAATTTTGATCGTTTTACTCAGGATTTTCGGTAAGATTTATAGTATGCGAAACAATCATAAGATGTATGAGATATTTACAATATAATCTATAGGGATCAAATTATTGTATCAGCTATGAACAAACGCCTCGACGAAAATGCAGGAGAATTGATAAGGCAGTTATTATTCCTTATGTATTTACGGACGGCATCGTGGGCAGACACATCGAATCCGATACCTCTTACAGAAATAAAAGAAGCAGTTAGAAAAATAAATTATCCATTACTTACGCAACACCTTGATCAATATTTACGTCTCATTGGTATGGGCAATAGGTGTACATAAAAGGTTTTGTAAATTATTTAAGTATTATAAAAGTGTTGCATGTCACTTAATTAGTATATAATTTTAGAGGAAGATACTAGTCAATTTTTAAAACGCGTGGGAGATTCGGGTGGTGGCCAATATAGCGTTAATATGAAAGAAGCATTTAATCAATTAGCATGGGCAACTTTAGAAAATATCGTAATGGAACGGTTCGGCTCAAAAGCAGCTAGAATCTTTAGGTACGATATAAATTTCTATTCTCCATTGTGTTTAATATCGAAATAGTTGATTATATCTGTTATATTATACAGGTTAGTACGTGATAGAAAGTACATCGAACAGGAACAAATTCAGCAGTTAGCAATGATTCCAGCAAAAGAAGCTAAACACTTGACATATACTCTATTACAAGAAAACTATTTACAAATGCAAGAAATAAAAAAAACTGGAGTATCAGCTGCACCAATAAAAACATTTTTTTTGTTTCATATCGATTTAAATTTCGTTGTACGTATGGAGATCGAACACTGTTACCATGCACTGTACAATACTATGCAGAGACGAGAATACGAAATAAGTAGTAATAAGCGAATGATCGATAAACAATTGCGAATGCAAACTCTTACGAGTAATTTAAAAGAACACGGTGCTACCGAAGAGCAATTAGCAGAGGTGCATATAATACTCGTTACGATATCGTTTGTAATTATACAATAACAAAATAACTACATTCAAATTATTTACAGATTGCAGAATTGATGACACCTTCCGAGAAACAGCAGTTGGAGAAAGTTCAAAATACAATAAAAAAATTAGGTATTACTGAATTGCAGATTGACGATACTCTATTCCTACTGACAATGTATTTGCGTTATCATTGAATAAAGGCATATTTTTCTTAAATATGTCACATTGTCGTATATCGTGGATACCGCAATAATGCTATTTTTGTAACAACACTACCCATTTTTATACAATGTCCAAATATGCAGTTAATGCGCGAAATTCGCGAAAGAAGAAATACATAAAATTTCATTCATTTATATAGTTATTTATTTATGTATAATAATGGTTACGCTTGTAAAATACAAACAACAAAGAATACCTAACTTTCAAATTATTGTAATAAATATAATCATATATCTATGTTTATAATAGTGCTGCTCTCTATGTGATACAGTGCATTTGATGTCACTATCTGTCAGGGAAAATGATCTTGGAGTACACACCTTTAAATGTTCTACCATTGACAAACACTTTGTGTAATTATACCTTTTGATCTATGCGATATGAACGTATGTTAGTTGATTAGAAAGAAATTATTAGAGTTATGAATCACAGCCAGCTCAAGGTGCCTTATGGATCAGTAAATAAGTCGAACACTGCAGCAAATGCTATTTATAATTAGCTAAAACGTAATTCCATTACGGTATGTAAAGACTGGAGACCATCGTTTTTGGTGTGTCGCTACTATCGTACGTTTTACTTCCAAGTATGATTTTCCCTTAATTCCTAGTATATGTTTCGTACGTTCATCTCAACACTACCGCGATGGAAACGGACAACCTCCGTTGTAAATATTTATTAGTCATGAAAATTCAAAGCAGATAGTGTTAATAGTAAAGGTTCACCGATCTTAAATATACATATTTTGATTGTATGCTATTGACACCAATTAATAACGTGTACTACAGTCTGTCGCGAGTAGTGATAAGATGATCGTGAGCGTGTAATCGCATTCAACATGCATTTGACTGATTTTATACTTTTCTCTTCCTCTCTCGACACATACAGACACACACGCACGCACACACACGCGCATACACGCACTCTGTCTCTCTCCCCTCTCTTGTTCTCTCATTTACACGGTACTGCATAGACTATGTACACTGCACGTACATACAAGTTTCTTCTAGAAATAACGTTGTATACCTAAAACTAAAGTTGAATTTCGGTAAAGCGTTATTTTATTATATTTTTTTTCATACCATTAACAACAACGTACATGTAAATGAAGTGAATTCTTGGAATATTGAGATTGGATGTTAGTGTTCACTTTTTTTCTTCGTTACGTTAAATATACTATAGTATTAGTAATGTATTCGTTTTACAATTTACTATTCTTACAGCTTGCATTCGCACTGGTTGCATTTCTTTTCTTTTTTTTTCTTTTGAAATCCGATGAATTTACAGCGAGTGCATTGAGATTATCGTGAAAAACATTCGTCTCTAGGTATACAAACGAAAAAAAAAGAAAAACAAAACGAGGAAAATAACGGGCTACTTGGCATCGAGTGCTATCAACGAACTTGCTTTTACGGGAACCAAGAAAAGTCGGTCTGTCGTTTCGATCACGTGTGGTTGCAATCTATCTGTCAAATGCATAACTGAAGTAACTGTTGAAGCGAACAGTGCGTCGAAGGTTGTCGAAATCGATGAAAAATTTCACGAGGGAGATACGAGCCGAACTTGATTATACATACGCGTTTCGGAAATGCCTTCTCGAATGAAACCGAGCGGAGGAAGTCGAGGAAAAGAAAAAAAATAGCGGGAAGGAAGCGAATTATTTTGGAAGGTTGTAAGGATATGGCACAATAGAAAATAATATGCAAGTCGTGATTATATCTTCCATGTTGAGCGATCGATCAATTTATCGATTGGTCAATTAACCACGAGACGAATAAGGCTGAACCGTTGATCGGAGGTCAACCGGCGAAAAAAAGTTGGGAAAGCGGAAAAACACAAGGCGGGGAAACCCAATTGCTTCCGGGAAACATACGTAGAAGTGTCCAACGGGTGTATACGTTTCGGTTTTCCAGGACGTGACGAGAAGAAAAAAAGAAGAAAAACGTTTCGGTGTAAATGTAAAAGAAAGAAATATCTAATTGTTGCGTGAACGATACGACATCGAAAATTTTTGAGTATTCGAGCACGCAAACGATCAACGAACTTTGTGTCGCTGTTGTCGTTGTCATTTGAACTGGCACGTACAACCTCTATTGCTATGCGTAATAAGGATAATTATTAAAAAAAGAGAGAAATAATATAATAATATTAATAATAATCAATAATAATAATAGTACTAAATAAAACTGATGTGACAATAATAATATTAAGGATAATAATAGACATAATAATGACCAAATGAAAATAAGAATATGCATCGCATTTTTAACATTTCGTTAAATCTACGTGTTCTCGAGTAAATTACATATATGTAGCGCTATGCAAGATACATCACAATATAGTTACACTGTACATTCAATAGTATTGACACTTTTTTTTGCGTCGGTCGATTTTTCTCTGTCTCTCATTCTCTCTTTCTCGCTTTCGTCCCCTTTCGCTCTTTCTCTCTTTCTCTCTCTCTCTCTCTCTCTCTCTCTCTCTCTCGCTCGTTCGCTCGCTCGTACTCTCTCTTTCTTCCGATCGACGAACACACCGCCGACGCAGTTGTACAAATCCATGTATATACATAAAATAAATTATTATCAACATTAAGCTATCCTATCTGCCGCCGGCCGCGGTATTCGAAAAGCACCCGACGAAACGCGGGCGCAGATATATCGAGGATACTGGCTCTCTTTATAAAATTATATTAGGTACCTTGTATAGAATTGCACTGATTATAAATAACAAAAAAAAAAAAAAAAGAGAAAAGAAAAAACGGTGAAAAAGGAGACGTAGAAGTAATCGAGTTTTTCACGTCGAGCCAACTCTGCCGACTCGGGAACCGGACGGGNAGGCGAGCCATGGAACCGTGGCCCATGGTGTTCCGTAACCGGTCATGCTCACACTTTTGCACGATGCACGTACACTAGAAGCGTGTTAGGTTTCAAAGAAATGAAAGAAACAGAAGCGGCCGACGTTGATGAATGAAGCTGATGAATCAGACATCCTTCGTGGAGTATCCCCGAAAGACCTTTCTTTACGATCGCGGGTGTCATGATAAATAGACCGTTTTTTTTATTCCGCCGCGTGATATCCGACGCAGCTATGCGCTCGTGCACGCTCCGAAGCTCGGATTCACCGCACTTTTATGAACCACGGATGAGAAACGCTTCTTACCGCGCCGCATCTCCAAAGAAAGTCACCTTAACGCGAACTTGATACACTTAATCTCTCGTCATTTTTAACATCGGGGACCAGTCTCGCACCTGACAGAACTCGCGACTCGCCGTTGTTCGCGGCGGAAGCGAGAGGGGAGAAGAAGGAGAGAAAAAAGAAGAAAAAACGTAACAGCGTGTGTCCGGAAACATCGAAAAACAAAACACAACGTCGTATTAGAATTTGATTATTCGTGCCTTCGCTTCACGCGCTCGCTCCTCTCTCTCTCTCACTCTCTTTCTCTCTCAACCGCCGATCCGCTATCATTCTCTCTCTTTTTCTCCCTGCACCGGCTAATCGTCGTTAAACGTTAAGGGTCGATAAATTAACCGCGAAAAATACTATAAGTACTATAAGTGTGTTTTAGACGCGAAACGAAGTAGCCACGCGCCACGACTCGATTCGGACGCGAATCGCGTGACGGAATATAGAATTCCATTTTCCTCTCGCCCTCTGTCCCGGTCCTCGTGCGACGACATACCGGATATCAGTGATTGCATGTGAATACGGAAAAAAAAGGACCGTCCGCCGTGAACGTGGGATATTATACGATCTAATGACGCGAGCTTTTTTTGCGTAATATATACACGGAAAACGCGCGAGACTGCGGAACGCGATACAACGGACCACAGCTTCTTCTCTCTTTCGTTTTCTTTTCTTTTTTTTCTCTCTTCTTCTCTTTTTCTCATCCTCCATTTCGTTCATTCTCTCTTTAACTTTTCTCTTTTATTTTCGCCGTTTCTATCTTCGTTTCTCACGTATCGACACGGCCGACCGGAATGGCGTATCGCTACAAACACACACACACACACTAGAAGGAATAGGAACAAGACTTTTTGGCCGCTCACCGTATCTTCGTACACACACTCACGCACGTGCACACCGAAATACGTGTCGCGATCGTCTCGCGGATGTGTCGAAACGCGGCTCATACGAAACGCGATAAGACGAGTTCGATCGAGCATCGGCGGGAGATTGCATCGGGTCGATCCTTCTGGCGCGCGCGCACACACGTGACACATGGCAGTCTTACGAAAAATCAGGTATGTATATATATATAATGTGTGTATATAT
>NIJG01000091.1:74794-107311 GCA_002201625.1 Euglossa dilemma | reverse complement strand
ATATATAATGTGTGTATATATATATATATATTTTTATATTTATATTTATTTATTTATTTATGTATAATTCTAGCGTTCATGTTGCTCCGCGCTCCCGCGTACGGAAAACACCCGCGAGATGGATACCGACATACGTTGACACGCGAACCGACGTTCGTTACCTTTTTCAGAATTCTACTCGCGCGTATATCTCGTTACCTAGAACGTTACCTAACGACGATCAGACCTTATCGTTCGCAGATTTGCGCTGCCTTGGTCGCGGTTTTGATTACACCAACGGAATACACCACGTACCCCTTTTCGTGCCGCCGTCGTGCTCGTTCTTCTTCTCGGCATGGACCAACCACCGTCACCTGCTGTCCCCACCCCGTTACTCTCGTAACAACGGTACAAGCAGGTAGAGAACCGATCGGCTCCGCGCGCGCCCTTATCCACCTGTGTCCCGTGAACCGTTTTCCACGCGTATCCCTGCCGAATAACCAGAGGGTGTTGGTGGGCTGACATCGGGTCACGTGACTGTGCAGCGCGGCACTCTGCCGAGGCTCGAGCCCGGCGTAGCTTAGCTCGGATTATACGCGGTCTCTCTCTCCCTCTCTCTCTCTCTCTCCCTTTCTCGCCCTCTCTCACTCTCTCTCTCTCTCTTTCTCTCTCTATCTCTCTCTCTCTCGCCTCGTAACGAGTCTCGTAACGATCGCACGACATGTCAGGCGACACGACGACGACGGGTCCAAGGATGCAGGACTCGCCTGTGGAATCCGCGGAAGGGCCTCCACCTCCACACCACGCGTCGTACGATGGCACAGAATTGAATCGTTATATATCACAACCTCTCGAGCGAGGCTTCGAAACGCTCGGTCACTCTTCGAGAACGTTCTTCTCTTCCTCGGACGACCTGCCTCTTCTTCTTCCACGTTCTCTTCGCGCGGTACGCGACACGCGCTCGATCGTTTCACCTTTCAACCGTTGGAAGTTTTTACCAGAACAGCTCGTGGCCGAGTCTCGACGTAGACGCTGCTGCTGTTGCCGTAGACGATGATGATGCTCCGGGCGGCCATGGCGGCTGACCCGGAGCCGCGGTTCAATCCTCGTCGTGGTGCCGCGGACTGGCGTCGTAGCCGCCGATCGAGCCCGAATTCTCCGGCGAGAAGTTCATCATGTCCGTGGGCGACAGGCTGTCCTGCGGGTAGTAGAACGAGGGATGGTCGGAGCTCGGCCCGGCTGCGCCGCCGTTCAACATGGTCGCCGGTGGTGACACCGACGGCCTCGCCGACGGCCCGGCCCCCGCCCCCGGGTGGTGTTGCGTGCTCAGGTCCGAGCCGACAGGCGACAAGAAGCTCATCTCCGGCCCGCTGTCGCGACACCAGAGCTGCCTCATTTCCTGCCGCCGTTGCCGCATCAGCGACTTGTACTCGGAGATCCGCATCTTCTTCCCGTCCACGATGCAGGTGCGCTTCGGCCGAGGCCTGTACCTGTAGTCGGGGTGCTTTTCCATGTGCAGCTTCGACAGCCGCGATTGCTCCTCGTAGTACGGCTGCTTCTCGGAGTTCGACATCGCCTTCCATCGAGCACCTACGGATAACCGACCGATTATGCTTTTTTTAGATTTTTCGTTTATTGTTTCTTTTTGTTAGGATTTCTCGTCGTGAACGTTGGTTTGCAGGGAATTGAAGGGAGATCTGTAGCTTTTGAATCAAGCGGGATGCTAGAGTAGGTAGCAAGCACTTCCTAGAGCATCGCGTTTGTACATCTCTTGGCAAGAGCCAAAGTGCTTTGGCGTCCCTGTACATAACTAAGTTTTAACTAGGACGCCAATTGGCGTGGCTCGTCGTTAAGTGTTAATATCGGGGAGATATTTATCGGAGGAATTAGAGGGAGTTATTAGTAGACGCAGAAGGAATTTTTGGGATGCTATATATCTCGAAGGTATTCGGTATTCAGCTAAATAGCTTTCATAGAATTCGATGTTTCGGGTAATTGAGACAGTATCGAAAAATCTATTTGTATTTCCTTCGCATTCGAGTTAAGTAAATTTTCTAATTTTCGTAATTAACGTAATTTTGGAGCTTTCAAATATACTATAAAAGTGAGTATATTTCTTTCTCATAAACGAGGAATCGATCAACGAGGTATTTGGTCGACGTCTTACCGAGTATTTTCGATATGTTCGAATTATGCATGTCCGGGCAGGCTTTCAAAATTTTCCTACGTTCGTCCTTGGCCCACACCATGAACGCGTTCATAGGCCGCTTGATATGTGGCTTGTTCTCACCCTCCCTCTTCTGCTGTCTCACCATTTTAGCTGAACAGAGAGAAGACGTGTTAGATGTCAACGCGCCGCCGCTTCGGCTCCCTCTCGTGAGAAGCGAATCTGATTTCGTGAGCATCACCTGGCGCTCTCGAAACAAAAGCGTAACGTCAGCCTCGTGGCTCGTCAAAAGACTGCTTACCTTTTTCCGTTATGTCTTCCGGTACCTTGTAACCCGGCTCCCGCCACACTGTAATTTCAGAATACCGTAGCATGTTATAATTTGCAACAGCAAGTACAAAGAGATTGCGAGGAATCATCGGAACGATCGGAATATCACACCATCCAGACGCTTCTTTCCTTTACGATTTACTCGGTGCATCGTTGCAGATGAAACGATCGAATCTCGTTCACAGGTGGAACGAAATCTTTAAATTCGAAATCTAGTCGTTCGCGAGAATCGCAAGTTACAATTTCGCGCGAACGTTGAAAGCGTAGAAAAGCGCTCGAATTTAATTTAAAAACGGCGAACAATAACCCTCATGCGGAGGTGTGTTTAATTATCGAACTGCACGAGATTTTACGTATTCGCGAAATCGATCATTTCACGTGTAATAACTTACCGTACGCGAAAGGATATGTTCGAGTTCACAGTTATTCCTCTATAAACACGCGTAAGAAATTACACGTTTATATTTCGTTTTATTACACTGGCCATTACGGTCTCTCGAGATTTAATATTTTATCATTATACTGTCATTAAACAGTTCGTTTACCCAGAGAGTGTTTAAAATATATAGGTTAGGAAAACACGTCGCGATAGAAGAAGAAGAAAGAATCGCGTTGTGTCTATATGCCGTGCAAATCTATATTTCCCCGCGAACATTCGTGTATAAACTTTAGACGCCTCTTCGTTCCCGCAATTTAAGTTTCAGCAATAATTAACGATATCGGTACACGGGCGGGTTGCTCGCCGACAGGCGCCTGAGACCTACATTTTCAACGCATCGTTACATGGAAATAAAGCGAGAAAGAACATGCGTTTACTAGGAAAAAGGAAAGATCCATCACGTTTTACCACTCTACGCTCTACTAACCTACACTTCCAAGATTTTACAATAATTATCAATTTATACCTCGTCGGATGGAACATACACGGTGGATCAAAAGTCACGTCCCAGGAAAATGAAAAATTACATCTCCGAAGGACAAATACATACGAAATTAAATCGAGTTAGTTTTCTTAAATTCTAGAACCGATTCGGGGCTTCTGATACGTTTTGGATGACTCTTTATTACTCGCCTATTACGTTCTATCTACCTTTGTATATTCAAACGACAACGTTAACCCTTTGCGTCAAAAGTGACGTTCCAGGAAAATGAAAAATTACATCTTCGTGGGACAAATGGATACGAAATTTAATTGAGCTGTTTTCCTTAAATTCCAAAACCGATTCAGTGCTTCTGATTCGCTTTGGATGTCTCTCGGTTTTAGAATTTAAAGAAGGATGACTCTGTGTTTCAGTTTCTATGTTCAAACGATAACGTTAACTCTTTGCATCTCGGTATTGACGGCATCGGCCATGTTGAAGGAGGTGATAAAAGGAGAAAAGAAGCGTATTTACTGTGAGGCGTGGACAGATAGTCCTGTTCTTCCTGCGCAGCCTCCTCCCGGGAACCGGAGTGCTTGATCGGTCGTTGGGTCTGCGGCGACGGTGGCATCGCACCGGCGCTCGGTGGTATCGCGTAGATGCCGTGCATCGCGAAGTGCTTCTCCACCGCGGCGACCGCCGCCGCCGCCACGGCGCCTCCAGGTCCAGCCGCTTCGTCTTTCGCCATTACCTTCCCCACTGCAACGATAAGTCAAGCAAGAGGTAAGCAACGAGAGAAGAAAGAGATTCGCGGTGAGAATCGATCTATTCCGACAACGTCATCGCCTAACTTCGCTGTGCAAACAAACAGCGATACTTGTGTATACCATCACGGTTGCGCCATCGATAGCTTTTCCGTTGTTAAGATCTTGCGTAAGGTCTATTCTGGCTTTGATACTCTAGCTTCGGACTTTGAAAACGAAATTTTCAAGCGCATGCGATTTTAATGTTATTTAGTCTCGAGTTTTAGGAGATGGTCAAAATTAGGGAAAGAAAAAGGGTGAGTGTGGATACTGTAGCGTGATTGACACGTGTCAACGAGTATTGCTATTCTAGGTACAGGATATTCGAGTTTTTCAAGTCGTAGAGTCAATTTTCAAAAAATTAAAGCTAAAAATCGCATTGTGCTCCGATTATTTTTAAATCGTTCTTTCGTTATAAGAAGTATCTTTGGCAATTGGCAAGCTATTCCTGACAAACTTAGCTCGTTGCATTATATACATATATGTATAACATTGAACTATGATTAATCATTTGGAATAATCATATTGGACTCACCTCGTGTGTCCGGGAAAATTCTATCAAGTGTTCGAATACTTCAAACTCGACTAGATTATCGAAGACTATTTTTCTTAAATTTCATTGTAATAATTATTAAATATTTTTACTGGATATTTCGCAGCCTTGGTACTTTACGCTAATCTTTATACTATTTTACATTATATTATCGATAATTTATATGCTTGAAATACACGTTAAACTGTTTCATAATTAGTATAATACTTTATAGTACTCTATACTTGACATTTTATTTTATATTCTATACTATTTTCTACTTCGATCGATCGGTGATTTCTCAAGGTATCGACGATACCGTCTACGATGTCGCATGTCAAGAAGCCGACAAACAGAATTTCCGTCACGATTCTAATATCACGAATGACAGCTCGCGGAATCCGCAGGCGTCGTTTCTTCTTCCCCCGTTTACGTCCTCCGAAACCCGTCCGTTTTATCCTTTCCGCCGTCCTTCTTTCCTCCCTGGGGATACTTGCGCCGCTGCGCCGGCTCTTATCTTAGAATCGCGTTACGCGTCGTTGATTGTGCTTTAAACCGAAAGCAAAAACCCGGCCGCGAAAGGGAACAGGTTTTACTTGGGGCAAAATGGAAGGGAAAAAAAACGGCCGATCCGGCGGAACAATCAGGTAAACGCGCGCGCATACCCGAAGATAATTAACCGTACACGTTTCTGATCCCGCCGCGTATTCTATGGGGTATTGATCGGATTTTTTTCGCCTCGCGTCCGTCCACCGAAAAGGGGTACACCGTTGTCGCGTTACACAAACGGGCAGAACCGGTGGACTGCGGTTCTGCCGATCGGGACGGCAATCGAACATCGATATTCCGCGTTCGCCAGCCCGATCGGAATTTCTATCAGCCGCGCGTGTGTACTTTTAATGATGAAATCCATCGCGGTGCCTGCTGCGGCCTCGTTAGGGCCACTAGAGACCCCTCGAGGAGACAACCGATTAAACTCCACGATTTAACCGAATATTTACCCATCTTCCATCCGGCTTTTTAAATACCTGTTCCGCCATCGTGTTTGTGTTTCCGTGGCCCGATTTAATTGAGTCGAATAATTAATTTGGCGACGCGCGGTTTCCACTCTTACGGGGACAGAAAAAAACTTCGTTGTTAGATAGTACATCACGCGACTATTAATTTTTCGTAGAATTATGAAACAAGAGATACATTCATGAGCCAAATTTATTTTTCGAAAACTAATATTTAGTTATTAACGCGTTGAGAATGACGTTAGTCCGTGGGTACAGTAAACTCTCCGTTTAGGCGGTGTTAGTTACAAATGTTACGATATATTTAAAAAAAAATCAAACGCTAACTTTCTCTACTATTATATTATCTTTTTCAACAGATTTCATTATTCTCATAGTCCAAACGGGCAGATCGCCGCTGTATCAAACATTTGAGAATTGCATTAAAAACGAAACTAACTCCTACTTCGTTTAGCTTGACAATAAAATGTTACTCCTATTCCACGAATATTACATTTACTCCAAATGACGAATGATTCGAAAATAAACGTAAATGAAAAAAATAGGTATTAAGAATAATAAATATAGTTGTGGTGAAAAAAAAAACTTACTCGGCGAGGAGAGGGAGCTGAGGTGAGGTGGTAGGCCCGCGTAAGGGAGGGTGGTGAGATAGTTGCGTGGCATTGGTAGGCCAGGCGGAAAGAGCTTGGGCGTAGTCGCAGCGAGCGGTTGCTCTTGTTGGCCACTGCTTCCGGCTCCGGTCGAATGCGAGTCGCTTCCGGGGGACGAGGAGGACGCCGTAGCCCCCGAGGACGAGGATTTCGGCTTGGAGAGGTTCAATGGCGCGTCGAGGTCCTGCAGAGGAGGCGCTGTCGGCGCCACGGCGGACGAGATCGGCGTAGGCGACGCTTCCTTTTCCATCTGCGTGGCCATCTGCGCGAGGTGCGCCGTCCCCCAGCTGGACCCTTCCCGGTGACTGCTGATCATCTGTAACCGTTATCATTTACCTTCGTTTCTTTCCTACCAATCACATCTACTTATTCCACGCGTTTTATTTCCTTTGCGAGTGGAATTTATTACTATTAAACTTGTTTCTTTTATAAATTTCATTTTACTATTTACTCTCTCGGTATATATCGTCTCGTATATTCATCTCGTGTAACTGCCTTCGAGAAAATGTCGTTTATGAGCGACTTGCGAATATTACTGACGTTGATAGTCGTGATAGCAAGAATAGATAGGCGTAAGCTTCTAGCTATCCCAGTATAAGAGTTCGATCGTAAAATCTGACGAATTAAAATAATTTTCGAAAAAATCGTAAATAATCGTTCTTTCTAATCGTTGAGACAACAATTTACGACAAATTACCTCCGAAAATTTGACAAAAGCGATAAATAAACACGGTACGAATCTCGATAGAGAAGAAAGAATTCGAAAAGGAGCAGGATTTCGTAAAAAAATCCGAGTTCGAACAGGCGCGGTGTTCCCCGAGCGGTCGCGTCTATAAATTAATATAGTTCAAAGCACCGTAACCGAATGCTTAAAATACCAATCTAAATCAAACGCGTACTAACTGTTGCCAATGTAATTTGCGGATCTACCGTTCGCGACGGTCGAACAACTCTGTTTTTCGCTGCACGCGACGAATCACCGGCGCCCCCGCCAAGATCATATTTTTAGTCGGGAATCCGCGAGAAGAAAGGAAACCGCGTGAAAGTCGCGTTTTTCATCGATCATTCCTCCCCCTCCGCGTGGATCGATCGACTGCTCTCTCTCTCTCCCTCTCTCTCTCTGTCTCTCTCTCTCTGTGTAACCGTCGAACATCGCCCTCCTCGAACTCCCTTTTTCCCGCGGTTATCAATCCGGCCCTCCCTGTCGGTGGCGCCGCCTGCGTCGCCGCCTGGCGTCGCCGGGCGACGCTGTGAATTTTTCATCGAGCCGCTCACCTTCAAAGTCCCGACGCTGCTACCGGCGGTTGGACGCGTAGACGGGGCCTGGTTATAAACGTTAATCAAAGTCGAACGTGGAACGAACCTGAGGGGAAATTGGGATTGCGATAGGTTTACGTACGTTAGCGATCGAATTGATATGTTTGTTGGTGGTGGTGGATGTGGAGGTAGCCGGCGGTGGCGGCATAGGCGATTGCACCGGCAACCCTCTCAGCTGTTCGAGAAACGGTAGGAACATCAAGGATTGCGGCCCCGACATGCTCAGCTGGCTCTTTGTCATCTGAGCCTGTAGCTCCTGTATGTTGTGCTGCATGATGTGCTCTTGCTGCCGCTTCAAGTGCTCCGTTTGCAGCCGCTGTATCTCGATTTGCTTCTGCGAGTCGACGGTCATGTGCGCAGGATACGACTGCAAAGCCATGGGACGAGCAATTAGAGGGTACGATGAACCCCGTTGTCGCCGGCAAAAAACCAGAGAATGAACTTTTCCCGTCGTTTTCTTTCATTACGGCAACGGTATTCATTTTCTGCCTTTCAGTCCGAACGACAACGACGATGAGACGTAACGTGGAAAAAATTGTCAGATCCCCGGGATGCGTTTCATCTTTCCGCCCAAAGAATTCCGAATTTCCTTTGTTTCTCGCTTCTCTCGCGTTGTTTCCACGGACTCCGCGCTTCCAGACTCGTCGCGAATTTTCGTCTAACAGTCGGATAATCGGGCCACGCGTTTTTTCGCCACGTTTCTACGATCGTCCAGACGGGTTAATCGAACGGATAACGCGTAGATTACGCGGAGAACGAGTGCCAACACGCTTGTACGGAAAAATAGGCTCAGGTGGAATTTCTGAGAGCGCCAAGCGGTGGTGATTACGGCAGAAGGATGCCTAGCATTTGCCATGTGAAAAATATCGAGGAATTTATACGATCGTAACGAACCAGATTCGACGCGAATTGATTTGCACTCGGGACATGTTTCCGAATTAAATTCCGACGTTTAAACGTTTTACAGCCTCTAGATAAAACGCTAATTGGAGGGACACGTAAGGATACAGGGATTTTTTCCCGAACGGCCAGGGAAAATGGAGGCGAACGATAAAGATAATTGCGGCCGAATATTAATCTCCATTCGAGCACCATCGCGCAAATGTAATCTTAAACTGCCTATAAATGTTAGAAGGAACGGTGAGATTTTTCCATAAACTTCTCCCTCGGCTGGGACAGTGCGCGATTTATTGCCGTACAATTTCCATTACAACAACGATAACGACAGCGTAGATACGCTTTCGTAAACGCGAGAGCAACATTTTAACATTTAAGCTGTAATTTAAATCTCCATCCCATCGGATCTCTGGCTATCATTAGCTACCGAGCTACCAGGCTGTTCTACACCGGTATCGAATATATTTTCCGCGGAGATCAGGACTAAGTGACACCTGGCTTTTTTCTTTTCCCCTTTTTTACCCCGCTCCCTTTTTCCCTTCTTTTTCTCGGAAAACGAGAATCGATGCCCAGAACCAGTTCCACACTCGCGCTTTCCCAGAAAGCGTAATAAAAGGCGTGATCGAGACACCACGCGAGGTATTAAGTTTAATTGCCGGTTATCGGCCGCGTGAAACGGAAGCTGGACCAGCCAAGGAAAGCGCGACGGAAAAACGAATGTTATCTTTGCTAAATGATAACGCGACCAGGAAGGAATCCGCCGGGTTTCTCTTTTAACTAGCGTCCTTTAATCATTCTACTCGTGTAATTACAGCGGCGATAAATACTTCTTGCCGTCGATGTTCACGGAGACAAAACGAGCTTGCAGGGACGAGGATCTGAAATTTAATATGGTAATGAAATACCGTAATGGAATTAACAGGGACTTGAAATTTGCATTGTGGCCTTTAATTTGCAGCTATTATGCCAAGTATTAAATGACAGGTTGTCTAGATAATTGTTCGCTTGTAACGCATAAAGCAACGAGTATTTCCCACACTGTTCACGATTCTGCGATTCTGCTAAAAAAATTTTGGTAACCGGACTCTGTTCCCGTAATTATCGCTACCGAAATATTATACGGTTTTAGGAACGCGAAAATGCTGCCATCTTGTTTCGATGTATATCTTATTAAATTTGCTAGGCATTCTATGATGTAATAGCATTGGATATTTCGTAAGTAGATCTGCCTATTTAATTCAAATCTTTCAATCGATTTAAACATCGCTACATATAGTATTTCTTATTCCGTTAAGAAATTTGGTAATCAAATCAATTTATTAATCACCGATACTAGAATATCGCAAGATCTAAAAAACCTTTCATATCGACTATCGGATATGTTTCGCATACCTTACCCACGATATCTAAATGCTGCTACCTTATATCGATGCGATTGTAATACGAATAATTAAAATACACCTTATCGAAGAATACAATTCTTTTAGGCGATAAAGTTTAAACGTTTCACGATACAATCGATAATCAGTCACTGTGGTTGCTATAACGTTAAATATTTTCCGAATAAAATTCTTTATCCGATTAAGATCTTTCGATCGATTTCGATATCACCAGTTATCGGTAGTTTCTATGGCGCTACTAAACAGGTGTAATTCTGCCGGTCGCCGATGGCAACCATGGCGCCACTAGTAAAGTTTGTCTAATGGCGGTCACCGGTTGCCGGTAGCATGACAGAGAACGCATCAACTATCAATATATCTTTACACGTTCGTTTCCACGTGCCGTGCGATCAAAGTGGCAATAAAAAAAAAAAAATCGCCCAAGTCGATAGCGAGACATGGTCAGCCGAGTGTGTCAGTTAGAGGATCGAACGAATATTCCGTGACGATACTCGCTGTTTATTTCTCGCGAAACTTCCGACTCCGCTTATGCAACGCAGATAGTGCGGAACGTGCATGTTATTCGCGATTATGAAAATTCTGTGTATTATGCGCGTTATTAATCGGCTCGCGAGCGTAACGTACCCACGCTTCGTTCTCGTTTTCCTTTTCTCTCTTTCGCGCGTCCCTGATGATCGCACCGCGACGACGTTCGGCTTTGGATTCGACGTATTGTTCCGGCGATTTGCATTGAATGCGCGTGAAAACCTGCAACGAGCGATCTTGAACGCGTAATCGGGCCGATGTTTTCGATTGTACCGCCATTATCGTACAAATGATTCGTTATGTAATCCGATCGTGGAGAAAATCGGATTGAATTCGCGGGCAGCCGGCGAATTTCACGTAGCTCTTTGTTTCCGCTTTACGCGCTTTGCGCGGCCACGACGATTCTCCTCCGGTTAATTTAAATTTTCGCGAAACATCGAAGGCTCCCTCCGTTTGGAAAGTTCGATGTAAATATCAAGGAATGCGGACAGACTTTGTTATCGAGTGGGAGAGGTTAGAATTTAGGAGCGGGTGAGGGAGTGGGTGAGGAAAGTTATGCGAATGTCGAGTAAAATCTGGTTGTGATTGAATTTATCGGACTGCAGGAACCTGTCGGACAATCGTTTGGAGCCGATACGCATTCCAAGGTACGTGGAATATTTCAAGCGATTTCCACTCGTATACCGTTTACCCTCGCGCGAATACCGATTCTTCCTCTTCTCTTTTCTAACGAAATCAATCGCGTCTTTTCGATAAAACGAGTCGAACAGTCGGGTACAAGGGAGTAAACGATAAACGGCGCGAACCGCGGATGCTTCGTAGAGGAATACTTTCTCGAACATCGCTCATTCCCACGTTCTATCGCGAATAGATAAAAAAACACGAGCAGATAAACGTGTCATCGAGGAAGATAAATGGAGCGTTTTTTGAAAGCGACGTGGCCGAGCCGTCGCGGGGATCTCTCCAGCACCGATTACAGGAATATCCAAGCCACGTACGCAATAAAGCAACAACCCGATAATTACGTGATCGATCGTTTCGCCCCGGCGTTCCGTTCGGGAAGGACAATTTCCCCGGATGAGTTTTCGCGAATTACAAAGCGGACGCGCGCACGCTGACCCTTTTCTCCGCGGAACTGGGACGCAAATACACGCCCAGCGTAGTGGCAAGGGTTAAGGTGACCGCGGTTGGACCGCTAGAAACCGGGCCGAACGGAATATTTCTTTTCCAGCGGCGTCCATTAGTCAGCGGGGCTAGGTGGCGCTATTAATCCAACCAGGACAGGTTCTCAGCGCTGCCACCGGCCGCCGCGGTGTAACAATTCAACGTGGCTAATATCATTGTACTTTCCTACGACCTGGCTGTGGTCCAGATATGCTTGAAGTTTAAAGTCTATTTTAGACGATAAGGAAGACGTTTATTCATCCAGCCTGGGCACCAGCTGAAACGTCACGCATATGCACGATATTAGGCACTCGCTCCCCACTCCCGTTGCTTTAGTCTCTCTGTCTCTCTTTCACTCTCGCGCCATCCCTTCAGCCTGTCTTTCGTCGAGCGATTATTAATCCTCGACGCGGATCGTGGAAGATCGTGGCCCGTGATTTACGATCGCCACAGGATACGCGGTTTCCTCGGATAACCGCTCGTATTCTTCGCCAATCGAACCACGAGTGTCATCTTTTTTCTATTGGAAGAAGAAAGACGTTCCGGAGTCTGCCTTTTCCGATTTCCGATTTTTTTTGGCAGAATCCGACGATTTGCCAAAAAGTAGATAGGACAGATGAAGAACGAAAAGCGTTAGGTTCTTATTTATAACTCGATTATTAGTCGTTAGTCATTCTAAGAGATTGGTCCAGTTGTTCGTGAAACCCGATGAATGTTTAACGCATTCCTTACTAATTGGACGTGCGTGGATAATTTTTTTTTTTCTTTTTTGTTGCGTGTAATGATTTTATTTAATTTATTCCGACCGGCGTGTTATCACAGTTTTTCTGAATAATAGACCGGAGGAAGAGGAATCCACGTAATTAAGATAGTCCGCGTTCACGCGAGTTGGTTCGCGATTCATTCATAGACATTTGGAATATTTCAGTGCGCTGTACAGGGTGTCTCGGGTTTTCCGTGCGGACTTTGCCAGAAAGTAAGATGGAAATATTACGCGAGAAGAAACGTGCGAATCCTCGACGGGGGAGTGCGATAAAAATATCGTTATTTTTTGATTTAGCGAGGAAACGGAGGGGAAAATAACGATACGCGGGTCCTGAAAAATTGTAGCGTGGGTAATGGTTTATAGTGCAAAATTTGTGGATTTATTCGCCGCGTGGACACGAACGCGATGAACGATAACGGTTATTTGTTAAAGCTTGAAAGACGAGTCACCAGTTTTCTCGAGCTCGGTTCTTGAATGAACCGAGCTGGGCCACTTCATAAGGGTGCGCTTCCAAAAATATCGCACCATGAAAAACTGGCAGAACGATCAAGAAATATCACTATTCGCATTCCGGCCATGACGAATCTCCCATGATGTCTTTTCTTAATAAATCTCCTTTCTTTTCGTCGTTCATTTTTCCCCCATTACGTCAATTTCTTTTCTTTTTTCACTCTTTTTTCGAAAAATGCGATATTCGTTATTCTAAACGACTCTAGATATCTCCGTTTACGCAACCAAAGAATACCGATTTCTTCTACAATCGTTTTTATCCACTTCCGGTACATTTTATTTCATCGTTATTTTCCCATTACGAACTGGCGTTTGTTATTTATTCCAACGAATCCATAAAATCTGGTCGGTATTTTAATTAAAACGCACCGCGATACAGATATTTCCGTGGGATACGATAAAACAGTTCCATCGACAACGTTTCACCCGTAACAATCCCCGCGTATCGTCTACGGAAAAGAAGAAAAATCTATTTATACGCGTATCGGTTGCACGCAACGACGTATCTTTCGAGTCAGGCTTCATTGTTTCCCGCATCGACGGCACGATATTCGCGTCTATCGGCCAGATCCGCATATTAAACAGGCTCTGTATGGAAATGCACTCGTTAGCGCTAATTATTCCTGCGGCGGCTCTAATTGCCGCGTTGTGTGCAGCGTAGAAAAAAAGGCGACTGGGAGATCGCGAGAAAAACCGGCCGGACAATCGGTCTTCTCCGAGCGAGGGCCGTCCATGTTGGTCCGCGTGGTTCGCGCGAGCGGAACACTAGCGCCGCGAGCCCGATAACAACGGGCAGAATTTTTCGCGGAACGGTATGGCGGGAGGGGCTAAGAGCGCGTCGGTTGCGTGCGTTCATTAACGGATTCGTCGACGTGGTCGTGGTGGTGCTCGTGGCCGGTGCGACGACGAGGCTAAAACGCGAACAATGCCCGACGCCGGACAATAAACGGCCTGTGCAATTTCAGGAACCATTCTAACGGCCGCGCTATAATCGGCGTGCCTGCGACCACAGCCAATGGAACTTCATTATTCATTTGCAAAGTTCAGTTATGCCGATGATACGTATCCATGACAGCTATACCGCCCACAGTGGCTAAATATAAACAGGCGGGGTGCCAGCAAGTTCCATTCACATTCACATCCACACACGAGCCGCGCGCCCGCCGGTTCAGTAAGTGAGCATAAGAATATGAGGAGCCCCGTTCTGAATATGCATCCGCGCATTGACGCCAACTGCACCGCCTAAACTTAGCCGCGCAATTACCGAAACATACCTAACCCCCATAATCGCTCTTCAGCCGGTTATCTCTCCCGCTGCTCGCTCTATCTCTCTTCTTCCTCTCGCGCCTATCGCGTCGATTTATCCTGACACCCGCGATACGTCGCATCGATTTCTCGTTCCGACCGACAGATCGAACGGGATAGGCTCTCTCGGTGGTGGGAGTAGGTAATTTCGAACCGCGAACGTTCGAGGCCTGACCTAGTCAACGCAGCTCTCGTTCGTCTTACCGGGCTCTAGACGCGCGTTGGGAAACGCGAAATCGCTTCGATCCGGAATTCGAAATTTGGAATTTTCGCGGATACGACGACTGGCGTCGAGAAGGTGACGGGGTGGGGGGAACGTGTGCGATGGCGGTCGCGGTTGGTCTTTCGCCGCGCTCGCGGCCAGCCTGTAACGAAAGACGAAGGCTAAAGGCCACGAAATTTGGATCTAGATTTAGAATCGGAGCCACTGGAGTGCAAGGGGACATGCACAGGGATGACGTAGATCCACCGGAAGCGGTTCATACTTCACGTGCGTTATAAAGACTGTCACTGTGGCACTGTCTAAAATTACGACGGGCCAGCCAACACAGTGGCTTGAATACAAGCCGGCCGAAAGCTGGATCGAGGGTACAATGTTCGGTGGACCACATACACACCGCTGTCCGCTTAAATGACCGCGAGCTATCCCCACCCTGTCAACGGCTTAGCTCGAACTAGAGGCCCTGATATTAGCTGCCTGATAAAAACTACCACAACAAAAAGCATCCTACAAATACCATTTCGAGGTCGTTCTAATCGAATCGTCGAGATTATCGCGATGAAAGCGATACCAAACAAGCCCGTGATCCGATCTCTGCCGAGATCCTTAAAAATAACGCGTCTAGACGAGAATTCTATAAGGCAGAAAGCAGGGCTCGATATTATCCAAACATTCTACATCTCTCTTTCTCTCTTTCTCTCTCTCATCATCTGCGTCTTCGCTATAGAATAAGTAGAAGTCGAAGTCAGATAGCACCGGTCAATTCCCGGAACTCCAGCGCCCCGTCTAAACGATCGTCGCTCGATCCTTGAGTCATCTAAACAAACAGCACCTCCATAGTTTCTTTTTCCTCTCTTCCGTCTTTTAGCTGCATCTCTGTCAAATGGACAGCGACGAACGTGTCCGGGAACGGTGACGATCGATCGGCCGAACAGGGAAAACGGAACTCGAACGAAACGAAACGCGATTCCCTCGTGAAATATGCAGCGCGAAACAAACGAGCGGGCAACGGAGAGAAAGAACGCGCGCGCGCGACAAAGAGGAGCCGTTGGCCTGCACTCTTAATGGAATTTTAAAAGAGCGAGGCCAGAATTCGACGACACGCAGGGGTGGCCTGGGGGATACATAAATTATGGACCGCTTTGAACGGGATTCGCTCGCTAGCCTCGCGTCTCCTCCCGTTCCCGGCCGCTCTGCAATGAAACTTGTGAATGCGGAATCTAGGGCAACCGGAAGCGGTATTTTCGTGGCCGGGGCTTTTCCAACCGGGGAACAGGAGGACCGCGGATCGTCGCGCGTTATTGCCAGCTAGGAAGGTCCACCGGCCATCGAGCACCGCTCCCCCTCCCCCTGATTCTTTCATTCTCTGTCCCCCCAACGCCCCCTGAAAGGGGCGAGGGGCACGGTGAAAAGCTCGGTCTTCGACGCGGTTCATTGATTCGCGGAGACGCTCGAGGTAATGCAGAATTGGCTGGCGGATTTTTCTTCCACGATTCTCTTTCATCGGCTTGTTTGTTATTCCGTGCATGACTTTTAGGGTTTCGAGGTAAACGTGTAATTATTCCTCGTGGTCCGAGCTTGTAAAATTACGATTGTTACTCGTCTCCTCGATTCGTAAACCCGAGATGATGCTTCAGGTAGCAATTACCCGACTCGAGTGCTGTTTTTTTGTACCGTTTATACTCGCGGGGTGTTCGCTTCTTGGTACCAAATTTAATTAGCGAATTTAAGAATTCCACGATTAACAGTGCTTCGAATTTAATTCTCGAAGATTTCGATCGTCGTTCCCGTGCATGTAAGTCCTGAACGATTTATCTCGGTACGCGTGTGACGCGTGAAATTGTCGATAAGCGCTGTTTGGAGTTTCGAGATATCGGAATGCCGAAGTATCGAATTCTCAGGATAGGAAAGTGGCAAGTAAGACAGAAGTTAATCGATTAATAACTCCGCTGCGTTAATTATCTCCTAAAAGAGTTACACGTGACGGTGCTTACTTTCTATTTCGAAGTTTAACTTGGCACGAACTTTGGCTTATTTAGCGACCAAAAAGCTGAAGTCATCCGGCGCTCATTAAGCGCCCCGATACGTCTCTACGAAAATTCTTCTCTCAGCAGCCGTCGATCTTCCTCTGTTTGTCTATCGAGTAACAATTAATCACCGCGGAGAGAAATTTGTCCGCGTTATTAGAGTTTATTATTCCTGCTGTTTCCTACCATTAAATTATACTTTATCTTCGCGATATAACTCACTCTTCGTTTCCCTTGATTGCCAGCAATATGCATCGTTATCTGTCAAGCTTGAAATACGCTAACTGCTCCGTCGCGACAGATCTTAATGCCAGTTTACAGTAATTCTATCATATTCGACCGAAATCGATTTGCAACTCCTCTACTTTGTCTCTATTATTGTCGCTATTAATATCGCGCATTTATAATTCACCGATCCGATAGACGCTCTGCTTTTGGCTATCTAAACTACCTCCTTGAAACCTAATTTTTAGAAAAATAAAGACTCGGAAACCCTTCATTTCGTTCGGTAATGATTTAATTTTCTTCCGCAAATTACACGGTTCCTTCCTCTCGCGATCAAACGACGAAAAAAATTTCGTAAAACAGTGCAGAGTTTCGTATCATCCAAAACGAACCTATCATCGCCTCTGAAAAATGAAAATTCACCGATTAATCGGATATCCAAAATTGCATGAGCCAGGACGAACCGAAAGCTAACCCGGCGAGTCCCGGAACCGAGCTCGGCCGATCTTACCCGATTTAACCCGTGGTTGGGCCCTTTGACGGGACAACGTTGCAACGACAAAGAATTTGTTTAGCGGGAAATCAGAGAAACGATACGCAAACGGCGGTGTAGAGGGACTACAAACAGCCGCGACTCCCCGTCGGTCTTGCTGCTTCCGAGAAACGCGGGAGCACGCGTCAGAGAGAGCTATACGTTTGGTATCGACATCGCGGAATCCATAATCATAGATCACAGAGCAGTCGAGAGAGCACACACGCAGTGGGCCGTAGGCGGCGCGGCGATACGCTTGCAACCCGGGATATTTTCGGGCGACTTTATTGGCCGATGTTTATTATCTATTCCGCCGCCTCTAATCCTTTTGATATTCCCCATCGGCGGATAAACAAATTGCACGATCACCGTGCGTGCTGCGGAACCTTGCCGGGGTCAGCTTCTCGAAAGCGGTAATATTAATAATTCCCTTTGCACCGACCACGCTCTATCGACTACAATATTATCCGTGCCCGTCTTCCATGGTTGCCGCAACGGCTACACACGCGCGCTCCGCCTTTCCTACCGCGTCACAAAGACCACTTTGTCCCGTTTTCATCTGGCGTCCGTGTCGCTTCTCACCGATTGTGACCGCGCCCGAAGAAATTAGCCCCCGTTCAGCGATTCTTTCCGATCGGCTAGACGCCGATACGCGCCAATAGTTATGGCGGCTCCCAAGAGAGATCCTGGGTCTGTTCCCCGTTACGTCTTTCCTTTTCTCTTTTTCCAACCGAGCGTCACAATTAGGCGCTGAATTGTCGCGATTCGATACGATTTATTCGTTACCGACCTTATCTTTCGTCAACAACAGTCTGAATAGTGAGTTTCTCCCGTTGAAGCTCGTATTAAAATGATACCGCGTTTGGCGTGTTTCAAAAAATCAGAACTTTTATTAGTCTAACGCGAATAGAGCAGGTGTGATTAAAATTGGTTAGATTAATTAAAATCGAACAATTTTACAATGCGAAATTTATCCTACTCAGATCATACCTCAAGGGACATAGCTTCGCAGTGTAGCAATTTTTTAATTATTTTTACTTACACCGTGATGACATGTCACAGCTGTGAATTTGATACAAATTTATTACGATACACGACACGTCATTTTCTAATCTAACGAGAAAAAGGAGGCAAATTTTTGGAATTCAGGGCAAATGGCCAAAACCGAGTCTACGTGTAATTTAGGTGGAAAATAAATATATTTTGTACCGATTTTCCAAAATAGACGGCTATTCATAGTTCTGGACACGCAATAGGCGAAATCATTTTCCATATGCATTATGGATTGTGGATTGATCACCGAGTAATAAGTTATTAATTACCACGATAAATGTCACAGTCGGTTAACGTATTCACAACCGCGATATCGACCTGCGAATTTACGTTTCAAGCGTTATAGCTATATATAAGTACCATGACTATAAGACGTTGAATTATTGATGTTATACATGAGTGACGTTACTCTGTCACGAGAAACGGAATGTTATAAATACGTGACGAGCGGTAACGCGCGTGCAACGCCGACAATGAAATCATTTGTCTTCGGAAGAGATGCCAGATGCTTGTGTTTCGAATTCGAAGAAATTAAATAAATATCATCCTCCATACGAAACATAAACGTCTCCTATCGAATCGGCGCTGCCTTATTATTCTTATCCAGCGACCGGAAAATAATCTCGGGAGACGGGCCGGAATCTTTCAACTTATCTGAAACGAAAAGCGAACTTACCGCCGCCGTGACGCGGCCACTAAATGAGGCGGCATAGCGTGAAATAATATTTACGCTTCCGGAAACGTGCAGCGCCTGTGCGGCACGAAGCCCATAATTCCTCGTAAAATTTTGTTTAAAAACCGAATCGATTCGATAAGACCCCGTTACGGCCACTTCGTTACAGCCTGCTACGAAAATGATAATTGTAACGGTGGAACCACCGAAATTCCTTTATCTTTCATCCCACGAACAAGCATATAGGATAAACTCCAAGACAGACTCTCTTTCGATAATTATACATTTCGATATTTCATCATTCCGCATTCGCGCCACTGTTGCGCAACTATCGGAATTAAATCCGTTAGGAAAGGTTGGCCAGATGGAGCTGACAGGATAAAATTTCCGTGTAATAAAATTCGCGGATCAACGGTAGAAAACCGACGAGTTGTACTTTCAAAAACCTTCGAGAACGCGTACGTACATCGTTCGCTTATCCGTCACGCGCCATCTGTATCAGCGGCGCCATCTATCCAGCGCCCTCTGTGTCACCAGCGCCATCTATACCATTAGCGAAACAGAGCAGTCGAAGCGCCGCGGCAATTTATCACTGTCGCAACAGTCTCCACGTTCTATTTCGCCCGAAAAAGTTCCCGCTCAGAGTTACCAGCTTTCGTCGCGGGAACGGTAAACGCGTAACGCGAGGAGCGTACGCGATATCGCTACCGGACCACACGGCATGGCGGATAGAGTT
This sequence comes from Euglossa dilemma, assembly GCA_002201625.1. Classification (NCBI taxonomy): domain Eukaryota; kingdom Metazoa; phylum Arthropoda; class Insecta; order Hymenoptera; family Apidae; genus Euglossa; species Euglossa dilemma. The sequence continues at coordinate 87,624 of NIJG01000091.1, read as the reverse complement.
ATCGTGTGTTCGGCGTGTACGGGAAACACCGTGGCCGACGTTAACAGCGCCGGGAATACTTTATAAGCGCGCCGGTTTCATCGCCTTAAACCGCGCGCGCCCCGTTTCATTCCCTGTTCCTTATCTTTTACGATTCCCTGTCCGCGCCCGTTCCTCCTCGCGGGCTGACACGAATACCGCGATGGTTAGACAGGCGACCGTGTTCCACCGGCGTTCGCACCCGCGAAATCGGCGTCGCCCAACGAACCAACGCTTGTCAGCACCCTCTCGTAAACATTCCGCGAAACGCTGTTCCTCTCTGGCCACGTGCACGCGCGTATTCAGGGGTAACGGAACAATGGCTAACGGAATGAAGCGTACATTCCGTTTCTACGCCCGCTCGCGTAGGACTCGCGAAATAGACGCGAGGAAGAAGTTTGTACGTCGGTCATTTTCGGCGGATTATTTTTACGCCGTGACAAACGGACGCTGAAAACATGCTAGGGGAAACGATGACACCGGGTTTTGACACTGTGGTGTTAGAACTACCTGTTTGGTTTGGGGGTTACGGACCTTTTGAAAGTCTGGATCGGTTTTATGGTAGCTGATACTTTTGGGACGCTGCAGAGAGAGGGAGAGAAAAATGCTAAATTTATTTACATTAGGGGTAATGACTACCTCGCTATATGACAGTATGCCAGCTATGACAACATGTATCGTTATTTGGCTTGGCTTAGCTCTCTTGTCAACTGACGTCAGGTTTCGCGCGAGGAAAGAAGAATCGAGCGAAGATCTAATCTCTGAATCCATCATCTCGACGAGCCGAATCAAGAACCGATTCAGGAGTACCTATCTGGCTATCTCGCTGATAGACCAACCCGGTTAACGTGAAATAAAACTAAACGATCTTGTAGAAACTCCTCCCGAGTATTTCTGCGCTACGAGAGCAGCATCGCTCCATCATCCGGAACGGCGAGTCTCGTGTGTCTCTGGTACGTTCTGGGCGAGTGGATCTTTCGCTGTATTCGGTCATGGACCGCGTCCCTGAATCGCGTTAACCCCACCAGGCCCCATGTGCGAGGGGCATTAAAGGCACTAAAGATCGCGCGGCGATGGCGCTTGGATGACAGCCGGACATCGAGTAGCGCGTGTTCCTCTTAGCGGCTGAAAGCTGGACTCGCGCGTCGCTCGGAATAAGCCGCGGCGATGACCCGGCTGTCAGTAGGATTATTGTCTTCGGCTTCTTATCTTCGGTGGGAAGCTCTTTCCGCGGGGATCGTGCGCGAAACGACGGACGTGGCTCCCTCGAGACCGGGGGACGTTGGGACGCGACCGACGCAACCCCGTCACCTCCACCGCGCTCCTATCCTGCCTCTTCCTTCTCTTTCTCTTCGCCTCTCGGCTCATCCCTTTTCTTTCGCTTCTTTCGCTCCTTCCTCGGCTCTTCCTCTCTCCCTCGGGCCCCGACAGCGATCCATCCGAGACGCGTATTACCAGAGAGACTTTCTTTTCTCCCTCCCAACCCCTTTTCAGCCGCGACTCCGGCTGCTTTCTTTTTCTTCCTCTTTGTCCTATCGTCGCTGCTCCCGTCAACGTTTGCCTCTCCTCCAGAGGATTCTCCTTCGTCGACGAGGTTCCTTCCGCCCGTCAACCGTCGCGATCTCTCTCCTTTTTTCTCGCTCTCTGTTCTTCCCTCGAGCCACTTCGACACCTCGATTGGTTTATGGGAACGTGGCGACGTGCTCGTTGTCGTTACGCCGTGGCAATCGTCGCTACAGCGTCGACACCTCTGTCACTGGCTCGGAGAAAAAATATTTGCCCGAGAAGCGAAGGACGAGAGCTTCGTATTATTCGTTCGCGGCGGGTTCGGGAATTTTTCGGTTATACACGCCGGATGACTCGTCGCAGAGGCATTCGTATACTAGCCGCAACTATATTCAGCGAATATGAATTGTTCGTGTATGACTTGGCATCGGTTAGAGTTATTACGCTAGAGCATCTAGAGACAGCGCTGTTTCGGGTGATATAGTCTCTGGTCGAAAATAATCTTTCGGGTCGAAAATAATCGTCCAAGGCCGAAAAGAAGTATACCCCGCGATACTATGTATTTGGCCACTACGTTACTACGTTCGTCGTCTCTCTGTCTTTCTCTCTCGCTCGACCGTTTGTTCGAGGCAACGTGGGAACGTAGTCTTTGTCCAGAATCGTAGCTAAAACCGATGAAGACCAAGTTGCGAATAATGACCGATGACGTCGCGGTTAATTATAGACGAGGCTTTCCCAACGAATCGATATGGTCGCATCGGTATACTTTCGCGTCTATCACAGGGCCAAGACTCTTCTCGCCGGGTTAACAAAGATAAAATAAATTCCAACCCGATCCCTAAGCCTGGCAGCTTAATTTGGACAGTACTACAAGCGTCTGTTGCTCCACCGTTCCGTCGCTGGTCCTTTTGTTCCGCATTTACCTACTACCCTACTACCTCCTCAGCTACGTCCGGATAGCATCTGAAAACAGCTGTCCGCGCAACGAAATCGTTACAGATTGGGTCACTTGTGACGTCGTTCACAGGCAAAGGAACCAGACGGCATTAGCGTTCTAACGCTACCGTTAACGAAGACAAAGTGGAGGAAGCCTCTTAAGCCCCGAAGCTTAGCCCGAACAGTACTGTTTTAGACCATACAGCTCTTCCCTCGTCCGACGTCCACTCGTCCGACTCGAACGAGTCGATTGTTCCGCTCAAGCGTATCGCGTACTAGCGTTCGCGTGCCTTGCCAAAATAACCACCAAGGCACATGACCGGAGAGATTAATCAGCGGACCAAGGTACAACAACTGTCGTCTAACCGATCGCGAGCCGGATCGGTCTAAGACCACGCGAGTCGCAGAGACCCGGTGGTTCCTGGTAATTTGCTTACAATTAAAACAACGCCGGAAGATGCTTGCGGTGTGGTCTTCTCTCTCGTCTCGGCCGCCTAGAAAGTGATTAATTCCTAACAAGGCGAGCTTTGCTCTCGCCACTTGAGCGACCACCGCGGCACACGGGGCTGAGAGGTAGCGCGAGATGGAGGAACGCCGGTGAAGAGAATGGTGGAGAGAACGGTGGAAAGAAAGGAAGAAGGAGAGAGGCGGAGAGCGAGAGAGAAAGAGAGAGGGAGAGGGCAATGGGAAAGACTACAATGGCAGAGGCCGCCCACCTAGCTACCACTGCTAACCCCGGAGTCTTATCCTTGCCATGGGGAGAGGTACAATAAACAGCCCCTTGGGTTCCGCCGACTTTAATTAATTTTATATGTGTTGCGGCCACGCGGCCGCGAGAATGAAGTCACAGGGCACCACCGAGCTCTGTTCCTCCTCTTTATTCTCAATCTCCACCCCGTCCACCCCCGAACCAGCCCCTCGATATATAGCCGCTACTCCGTTCCACGGTCTTTCTGTCCCGCTGATTCTCTTCGTCGGTGGCTCGAGTGAGCCTTCACCGCTCTGCCTCGCGCAGAGAAACAGAGGAGAGCTCCGGGGATCGCCACTCGAGGAGCAGAATAATACGCGGGATGCACGTGCCACGGTGGACCCTCTCTTGCCTCTCTCTTCCCTCACTCCTGTCTCTCCCCTGCCTCAACCGCGATTCTAATTCACCGTTCCGCGACGACTCGCGCTTTTCTTTCTACCGACAGCCACTTTTTCCACCCGGGAACACGGGGGAACAGCCTGTGCCCGATCCTGCCTTCTCGATCCTTTATCGACAGTTTCCTATTGGTACTAAATTCGGGTACAAAGTCGCTTCGTTTCGGAAGTTACAACGACGATGAGATACGCTAGCAAGATTCTCGAATTTCTTGGTTTTTCTCGGGTTACAGAGGTCCTTCGTTGCGATACACAAAGACGAGCTTTTCCTTATTCTGGTACCCAGTAATATAAAGTCTTCGAGGCAGGAAACTTCTTTGTTTCGGCACGAGACTCCGAGTTAGTCACCGAGTTTCCTTACTTAGCGTCTAGCTAACATTTGTCTGGTATAAGAGGCGAGTTGTCCAAGTAAATAAAGCGCAAATTCCTCCAATTGCTATTCTTCTTTGTCACGACGGACAAAGGAGATTTCTTTAGCCGGCGAGTTTCTTCACCGCGGTGGCAAGTTGCGGGTTGCTTAGGTCCACGAGTTTCCTCCTCGTAGCACGAAGAAGGTGTACGTCTCTTGAATTTAGCCAGTTCTCTCGTCGCGATACGCTGAGAAGGTTCTCTCTCGAGTTTACAAAGTTGCTTCTGGCGCCAGGCAGAAGTCGGTTTGTACGAGTCAGCGAGTTGCAGCGTTTCTTCTTCTTCGCGGCTCGCAGCGAGGAGTTCCTCGACTTTGCGTAAAAAGCGAAGCGAGAGAGGGTCTTGGATGGCTGGCGGGACGACAAGGTTCCGTTGGACGTTGGGAAATTATGCGTACGCCAGAGAAACAACATCCGAGCGGAATGCGACGTCGCTTGAAAGGAATGCTCGAGAGCTGGATGGTTGTTCGACTGATTGAGCCGAGCGATCGGTTAATCGGCCGCGGAGAAGCGCGCTCGCTCTTCCTGCGCTCAATTCTATCGGGATGCGCGATCTTAATTGATGCGCTAAGCGTTCCCTGTCTTTTTTCATCCTTTTCCCCCCTTCTTCTTTTTATCCGCCGAGCTCCGCGCCAGCCTATGTGGGTAATTGTTTCTTTGCGTCTCGAGCCCGAGCTGCGTCTTCGCCGACGATGAAATCGCAAAGATGGGCCCGCGATGCTTAGATCCACGATGAAAAGGTGATTCGAAGGCGCGTTAGACACGACCAAGTCCCATTCCACGCGAGATAATTTTATTCCTTTTCTGAGGCTTCGATTTTCTCTATCGAATTTTCATCCGGTTACTCGTTTCGTTGATCATATTTTACTAAACGATTATTACGTTTGGTTCTAATGGTCTCAGATTATGGGTTAGGTATAATAATCGACGTGATGTGTATTTTTGAAAACTACACAGCGATGATTATGTCTTTGGTGATTATGGTTGAAGGGGGAGGTTAGAATCTCAACGAGTTCGCTTCGAATTAATTTTCGATTAACGAATTTTTAGCAATTTTTAATGCTATTAAAAGGGTTTTAAATTTCGAGCTATCGCGTTGCTCGTTGAATTTTCAGAAGAAGCGGTTTCAGATACTTGACATTCGCAGAATTGACGTTGGCTTTCAATCAAATAGAAACATCATCGTTTATCTCTATCGTGTTTAACTTATATTTAACTAGGCATCGCACGCCTATAATTCCGCTAATAGCGTCGTTAAATAATTCCGTTTTCCATTATGCTCGAGCCACACACCTGCTCAAGAATTTCCACATTACCATAATCGAACGAATCGAAAAACGAAATAAACGGGAAAGTCAAGTCTCCCGCACGGATCGCCACGTGATTTCAGGCATTTATCTTCATCATTCTCGATCATTATCATTCGTATTATTATCGGCACCACACCTAACTGCGCGATAGAAGCGACTATGGTTCTGCTGGGAACACCGTTAAGCTATTCAACCTTTTGCCGTTCTTCGTCTGCATAGCGCTTCGAGAATTCCGTCGTTAACATAATCAAGCAACCCGGGAAACGAAGTTAAGCTAGAAATTCAAGTTTTCCAGACTATTGATCATTGACCTTTTCGAGCATAATGACTGGCCGTAGCCGCTTCCGCGAGAGAGGTTTCCCTTGAAGATATCGCTGCATCGAGTGGTTTAAATATATCCAGGATAGTCTTCACGGATCGATAGTTTAAGTATGATATCCGATTTGAGAATGAGCAGAAAAGATACAATGTGGCAGGGAGGCATGCCTTCGCTGGCATTCTTGCCCGTAATACATCATCGAGGGTTTGGTCTATAAATCTCGCGGGTCAGTGTCCGGTAGTCATCGAGTGACAACCACTATGAAAACGAATAACGAATTGCAAGGAATCGACGTGTCAGAGACTGATTTAACCACGTGTTTCTATAATATATTCAGACACGCTGAGGCCAAGGGGGAAAAATGGCCAGAGCCGAGTAGGTGATAAGAAAGAATTCCTCTGGTTGAAAGCAAGATCGATTTAACGTTTCGAGGAATTTCATTCGAACTGTGAATATCGCTGGAATAAATAAAACAAGTTAGGTGTGAAAGATTTGTAACGAAGACGACGATTTGTGGAGAATGCAGCATCGAGTTGGGAATTACTACGAAAAAGAAATATTTAGAAAGAGATATTAATATTAAAAAAGTAATTCGTCGTAATATTCGTTCTACGTATACATAGACAGAGTAGGAATGCGCTAAAATTCGCTTATCCTTTTGATAAATATTCTTAGCAACGAGGTTATTACGGCCCCTATATCAAACCTGTCACGAGTAATTCATAACAATTTTAGTTATATATTTCCCAGACGTTTATAATCTCTAAAATCTCTAGAAATGATATACACCACGCGGACAATGAATCTAATAATTGACAGTGACGTTTATGACAAAAATCTTCGTGAGAACCTCTACGGGATTCCACTGAATTAAAAATAAGTTTACGATACGATAACAGCTTCGTCTAAATAAAATCTAGATCTTCTCTAAAACCATACCTCACCATCTCACAATCTATCCTCCAAAAGAATAATACTCAAACGTACTCTTGAACTCCAAAGAAAAAAAATCGTCAGAGCCATTCTTGGGTGTGACGAAAAATTAAGAAATTTCGTCCTGTATTTTTCTATGGACTTTTTAAAGAGTTCTACCATATCGACACGGCAACAGCTCCCCCCAAGGAATTCGAACTGGACTTCTCGAGCGAGTGTGCTTGGTCTGATCCTCATTGTGTTCCCCGGTTGGAACACTGATCGCCCGGTGTATCGTAAGCCGATATGAGCCGCGTTCCGGCGCGGTGCATCCGTACAGAAATATGCAATATTTATTTCGGCGCACGCGCCTGCACCGGCCCGCCGGCGAAACGTGAGAACCGAAATAAAGATTCGGACGACACGCGGGAACCGGGGTAAACCAGAAATACGCGTGAATTGAAACTCGGATGCTGGCAGCGGCGGGAACACCGGGCCAGGCGGGCGTGCTCGTTTTGGAATAGCGCTCGTTAATTGCCCCTCGAGCCGCTCGAATTACACTTCAATTATCTAAACAGCCCGATCGACCGACAACACCCCCCACCATCGATCGATCCTTCGCGCTTTCGCCGCCAGGGGGTGAGAGTTAGAGGAGCCTAGCCGACTTCGCGGACTTGGTGCTTCCGTGTTTTGATCAATGGTTTTACGGTTCACGTGGTAGCTGTTATTCTTCCGTTTCTCTCTTCGTTCCCCCATGTTTCTCCCGGTGGTTCGGCCACTTTGCGGTTACGCGCAGTTTTGTTCCAGTTGGTTAAACTGTCTCGAAGTAATTTCAAACGTTTTTGTGTATCGGTATTTTTCAGCATCATTTTCTAATGGATACCACAATTTAAATCAGTTCAGCGTGATAAATATCGTTATTGATGTTTTAACGCGATATTTAGCGAAAATTGGCAGGTTGATGTTTGTATATTAATCGGTAATTTATTTGAATCAACACATCACGAATAACAATAATTAGAGCGATGTTATACGAAGATAAATAAATATAGTTTCACTTCTATCTAGGCAAGAGTTAATTTTGTTAAAAGCAGGTACATGTTTTAGTAATTGCACAGATAAGAGGTCTGAAATCAATTCGGTGTAAAATTGTAATATTCGTTAATGAGCGAAGGAAATAAATAAATATGAAGTGTAATAAACACGTGGCGCGCGGAGGAGATAACGAGGAAGTTTCACTCGATTTTGTATATCTACTGGAAAGCAGATAGCGGTATCGAATAAGAAAAATGTCACGGAGAAGAAAGTCAACGCGATTTTGTGTCGTTATCTGGAAAATTAAAACGTAATAGTTTCTACCGGAAACTGCAGCACCTGTCGTTTTTCCGGTTTGATTTTTTCGGGGATTTTCGCTCGATTCGATCTATGGGACACGGTTTTCCTCGGGGGAGAAAAAAAAAATATTCCAAAACGAGGAAGTGACACGAAAGTGGGTCGATGAGTTTATCGTCTCGAAACAGGGATCGTTTCGTAGTGTTTAGCTTTTACCAGAAGAATGACAAAAAGTCCTAGAGAGAAACTGCCTTGGCAACTTGATATTGCGTTAATTGCCAGATGTCAATAAAAGATTTTCGACGTTAGAAATGGCCGTTACATTTGCACACGAGTGGTAACGATTCTTGGCCAGACGCTCTTAGTTTCGATTTAAAGCAAGATAACGGATCGTAAGAGCTTCAAGCTCGAATTAAGAACGAATTATTCGAGAATATCGCGACAATCAGCGGTATATCGCTTAATTCGATTCTGTCAATTTACATGTTCGTGTAGCAGCTGATGAAAAATCCGCGATAGCTCTTAGTGTTTGCAGTTTACGAGAGAAATCGTAATAAAAAGTGGTCTAGTTCGCTATTTCTTGCCTCCGAGCGACTTAACCACGGTCCTTTTCTCTGTTTTTATTGCCACAGTTTGATTTCTATTTTCGCATGCAGCACTGTTTTATAGCCTTTTTGTTTAATTCGTACACCACGAGCGGTTTCACGGATTATAACATCGTTTGATTCGAAATGGCCACGATACTTTAGTTACGCATCGTGAAACATTCCGTGCTTGCCATCTCCGCGGGTATTCGCCATTTCCAAGAGAATGCGCGTAAGAGAACAAAGAATCGGCAGATTCTTAACCAGTATCACTGATCAAAAAACCACTTGGAATTAACACGAATATTTTACGCCGCAAGCAAAATTACATTTATTCGAAAAATCGTAAAATCTATCGCGAGAATTATACCACCTAAACTGAGAATATTTAACGCCACCTTTCGAATTTGAAAAAAATAAAAATAAACTTTCTATACTTGTAACGAATTAACGCGACTTATTAAAACTCATCTTGATGAAATTTACAATAAATTCCTAATAAGTTTTAATTAAAAATCAGCTTCACCCTGTTTCGTTCCATTTTCCTCTATGACTAAAAAGCAATCAAAATAGCAGCTATAGCCGAACGGAAATACGACACATCCGATATGGAATAGGAAATATTTCATTCGAAAAAACCTGTTATTCGTCATCGGATCCAACCCCCGATCCCCAATCATCCTCCCTTCTTGGCCATTTATTAACCGGCCCTAGCCATTACACCGTTTCGCTGCTCGATTCATGAAGGCAACGCGTGGCGTACGCGCGAGCTGCCATCCCATGCAGCCGGATACAAGGCGGCAGGTAATTTTAGCGTTTCGCTACATTCAAAACGCAGCCGGAACGAAACTAGAGCTCTCGAACCTGGCCACCGGCTGCCAGGCGACATATCCCGCGTTAACGAACACGCTCCGTGTTACCACGCGACACTCCACCCAGGCCACGTGTGTCATAAACGGTACACACGTTATCACTGGCTTTATATACACCAATAACCCGCCAGTGGCCTGGACGAAAAATTTAGTCTCCGCCGAAAACGGTTACACGCGTGGAACGTGATTTTCGAGCGCAGCTAATGCTCCGTATCTTTTCTTGGCTCGTATTTCCGATTTTTCCATTCACCTAAATTTACGCGAAATTAGATATCTCAGTGTACACGTTGAAAATGTACAATCATAACAGTACCGTGTAGAAATTGGAAATTGGTCTGTAATTATACCGTACACCGTGTTATTATCGATACACCGTAGATAGTGCTAGAGTACCGTGAAGAAACGAAGAGGTAGTTAACAATAAGAAAGCGGTGAAAGCCATTGGCGTAAAATATTCCCTTAAAACGAAAACCTATAGCACAAATCCAGAAGACCCTCTACTATTCCTACGAATCGCGAAAAAGAAACCACCCTTTCCAAAAAAAAATTCCAATTCCGATATAAGACCTTTATCGATCTATCGAATCCACATTAAATCGATCTGTCGTTAAGATACCGTTAAGATTCCGAAAATAGAGGAGGAGAAGAAGAAAGAAAGAAAGAAAGAAAGAAAAGTAGAATCCCCGTTAGAAAAGAGGAGCGCGCAGCGAGGAAACTATAATCAGCCTCGTGCCGGCTAGGGGGTTAAAACGATTAGCGGGGGTGGCTCGGGAGGTAGGGAGAGGAGAAATGGTAGAAAGCGAGGAAAAATTCGCGCGGCGACACGCAAGCGGCGGGGGGGGGGCGATGAGAAAAGGAAGAGACTTGGACGCGGGCCGAGGAAAAATCTGACACGGGCCGGCGTCCCTGCGGCACGGTGAGCGTTCGGCTAAAATATTGAAGGAGGAACGTAAATAAAAGGAAAAGACCGGGCCGGCGATGGCACACAGGAATGTAGCAGCTGCGGGGCTCATTCACATCCGCGCACACTGGAATTCTTACTACCGCGCGCGCTCTCGCGGTTTCCCCCGGGGTCGCCGTCCAAGTTACAAGTATAACCGCACTCAATGCCCGCCCAGTACCTACTTCCATTTCATTCTGGAACGTTTGCAAACCGCCAGCGCGCGATAACGCGTCGGGATCCCAGCGGCGCTGATCATCATCGGTTTTTATTGTCACCGCTGTCAGAGGGCGCTGCCAGACGTCGCCTTTTGGGTTAGGTCGACGGGTGATACGCGACGCTGTCGGACCAAATCGTGGTATCGAGTCCATTTTTCTTCGGCTCGTTGCTGGCAAATTGGTTTCGAGGTTAGCTCGTAGAGTAAGTGGAATAAATATAGGAACGAACGTTGGGCAGCGGAACGTAATTGATAGTACACGGTATTACGTGAAACGCGATAGGCTATGAAAATATATCTGCTGGGTTGTGTGTGTGTGTGTGTGTTCGCGAATGGGTGAAAAATAAATTTGTTGCAGATTATTAAAATGGTCTGTGGGTTTTGCAGGTTTTTTTCCTCAGGAATGTACGAGGTTGTACAATCTTTGGATAGATACAGGCTCGTGGAAAGTTAATTATAGAGTTTGGATTGAATAATTGTAATTGGTCGTGGAACGTTTAAAAATAAGCCTCCGAGCGTACTTTCTACGCATGTTTTCGTATTTTTATATACTGTTCTTTATCTGACACGGAGTTGGTACACAGTAGCGTACTCTGCGGGCTTTTCCGAAGGAGAAAACGGTGAAATATGTATCGGGAAACCTTTAGCGGTGTTTTTAAACGCCAGGCAGCCATTGGTTGCACTTACATAGCTTTGTCAGGGCCGTAATCACGCGTGATCGATAACAAAATCATCACTTAATAAACTATCGATAGTAGATTCATTTTAGCCAAAAATATTTTGACACGCACAAAAGTGTCACAGAAATTTATCCTATAGCGGTGCAAATGCAATTTTACTTCGTAAAACGTGTATAAATTATCGAATTTATTATTAATAAAGTATTAATTTTCCTTCTTTCTCGTTATTTTTTCATTTCTATTTATCTTTATCCGAGAATTCGAATATCTCGTGTAATATTCGAATGTCTCATCGTTGGATCATCGTTTATTCCATTTAGTTCATCATTGTGGTTTATATTCGTTACTAATCCGGTTATTTTTAACTTTACAGGTTTTACAAGACATCGTTGGATGACGCTCGATGCGCTTAGACCTCAATCGTTATAAGTAGTTGTAAGATATATCCCTAGAATAAGTCTCGTGTACAAAGGTAAACTTCGATCTTTGTCCATTTTCCGAAATTCTCTAACAGAATAAAATAAATAAATAAAATAAAGCGGTACACGCTCTTCGAATAAACGTACCTTAAATATAGCGAAACGCCTAACCTCCGCCATCTTATTCATTCGACATACCTAGTCGTACCTAGACAGCATCGAAAAATCCTTTAATCTCTACCCTCGATGTTCTTCAACTCCCGATACTCGTTCGCTCGTGTTCCACGTAATACGAATTTCAGTTTCTCCTCCAATCAATAACGCGGTGAGGCCGGAAATATTTTCTTATCGCCCCGAGATAAGACCCCGAGCTGGTTTAGCAACTAAGTGATATTTAACGGGCAACGTTAACGACCCGTGTTGTCTGCAACAACCTCTCATAAATATTGCAATTATCACTTCCTAAATAAGCCACGCCTTATCGATTCCACGGCCGATTACTTTAATCGCATCCGCGTTAACCTTGCAACCAGCAGCGATATATTATTCCCTGGGCAACGTATGAAATGTCTGCTAGCGGATCTTGTAAAGCGAACGAGCACGAATAAAGGTATCCGTACTATGCGTCGACCGGTGATTTTTCTCTCTGGCAAACCGATAAATTCAACTCCGGATTTCTCTGTTCGCAATTGAACAACCGGCATTAATTAACAAACAGGATTTGATTTTTCGCGCCAACGAGCATCTGGCTGCGCGCGCCGTGTTACTAGTAACGAAATCTAACTTGGTTATTCCTTCTTTTTCGCATTACTCCCTGTCCCAATGGAATCTATGCAAAAGTTATTCCCTTTTTAATCACCGCAGGTAGCCTTGCGTTACTAATGATATGTCACAGATTAATTTATTTATCGGTTCTTTTCCATGCCTTTCCTTCCACGAATAATATACGTGGAAAATTTGATATTTTTCGCGATAAGCATCGAATCGAATATTAATTTATTTACTGCCTTCGTTCTACACCATGTTCTGCATTGTTCGGATAATTCAATTCCGATGACAAAAATATGATTGGATTCGAGAGAAATTTGTTTTTGTTTTTCCTTTTTTCGGGGAGAGCGATATCTTTTTCCAAAGGTTATTATTCTTTCGAATATTTTTCAGAATCATCGAGGAATAGTCTTAAATTATTTATTAGACACAAAAAAAGTTAAAAAAAAAAGGAAGGAATTATTTTT